>JAJAGP010001012.1:30000-82394 GCA_025084515.1 Ancistrus triradiatus
AGGATCTGGATGGATTAAGTCCTCAAGATCTCCAAGATCAGGACCAATTAAATCTTCAGGACCAGGATCTAGAGGATAAGGATCTCCAAGATCAGGACTGACTTAGTCTCCAAGATTAGGGTCTCCAGGATCAACACCAGTTAAATCTACAATATTAGGATATTCAAGATCAGGGTGGGTTAAATCTTCAGGACCATTAACTCCAAGAGGAAGATAAATCTCCAAAACCAAGATATCCATGGGGCATTTCAGAAACCTCAGCGTTAGTTGACCCAGAGTTTACGGATACTCTAGGTTTTCGGTTTCACTAAGCAAGTTCAGCGTAACTTGGAGTCGGTTACTCTTGTAACACACTCCGTGAAGCTAAGCTGCTCGCTAGCAGGTTTACTTCAACTGACCCTGAGTTTCTCACATCGAAGCACAAACACTACGGAGGAATCTCCGTCGGGAGAGGCTGATCAGACCCCGCTTTAATGTTTCCTCATTCCCTGATGATTATCTGTGTGAGCCTTAGAGGTTCTCAGCACAGTCCATCATTTCTATTAACAATCTTCTCCACTCTCACTCGCTCATATGACCCTCCATGGACACGCCCTGAGTTCGGAGCAAATTCTTTGTGTTGCGCTCCAGATTTTTGCCAAGGGGGTTTTCTATACAAACTCAATGATGCTGAGCATATTCTAAAGCAGCCGTTTGTCAGGCTGTCAGAAATGTGACTCTTGCATTAAAACAGCTAATACAAACCTTTGTGGTGTTCCAAAGTCACAGAGTTACAAACCTGATCAAAGAAGAATCCCAGAAGAATTTCAGGTATCAGTCTAAACAGTACATACAATGGTGCTTTAAAGTTTGTGAACCTTTTAGAATGTTCTATATTTCTGCATAAATCAGATTTTCACACAAGTCCTAAAACTATTCTGTAACCATTCTTTGGTAGAACGGCTTGTGTGCTTAGGGTCGCTGTCTTGCTGCATGACCCACCTTCTCTTGAGATTCAGTTCATGGACAGATGTCCTGACATTTTCCTTTAGAATTCTCTGATATAGTTCAGAATTCATTGTTCCATCAATGATGGCAAGCCGTCCTGCCCAGATGCAGCAAAACAGGCCCAAACCATGATACTACCACCATGATTCACAGATGGGATAAGGTTCTTATGCTGGAATGCAGTGTTTTCCTTTCTGCAAAAATAACACTTTTCTTTTAAATCAAAAAGTTCTATTTTGGTCTCATCCGTCCACAAAACATTTTTCCAATAATCTTTAGCAAACTGCAGACGAGCAGCAATGTTCTTTTTGGAGAGCAGTGGCTTTCTCCTTGCAACCCTGCCATGCACACCATTGTTGTTCAGATTTCTTCTGATGGTGGACTCATAAACATTAACATTAGTCAATGTGAGAGAGGCCTTCAGTTGCTTAGAAGTTACCCTGGGGTCCTTTGTGACCTCGCCAACTATGACACGCCTTGCTCTTGGAGTGATCTTTGTTGGTCGGCCACTCCTGGGGAGGGTAACAATGGTCTTGAATTTCCTCCATTTGTACACAATCTGTCTGACTGTGGATTGGTGGAGTCCAAACTCTTTAGAGATGGTTTTGTAACCTTTTCCAGCCTGATGAGCATCAACAACTCTTTTTCTGAGGTCCTCAGAAATCTCCTTTGTTCGTACCATGTGTTGTGAAGAGCAGACTAGCAGATAGATCCCAGTTCTTTAAATAAAACAGGGTGCCCACTCACACCTGATTGGCATCCCATTGATTGAAACACCTGACTCTAATTTCACCTTCAAATTAACTGCTAATGCTAGAGATTCAAATACTTTTGCCCCTCACTAATATGTAATATTGGCTCATTTTCCTCAATAAATAAATGAACAAGTATAATATTTTTGTCTCATTTGTTTAACTCTGTGTTTCTCAGTCCTGGTCCTGGTGTCCCACCGCTCTGCATGTGTTAGAGTTTTCCTGCTCCCAACACACCTGATTCAACTACTCAGTGCATTAATGAGACCGTTAGTGAGTTAAAGTGGGTGTGTTTAAACAGTAGGAGCACTAAAGTGTGCAGAGCGGTAGGGCGCCAGGACCAGGACTGAGAAACACTGGTTTAACTGGGTTCTCTTTATTTATTTTTGGAACTTGTGTGAAAATCTGATGATGTTTTAGGTCATATTTATGCAGAAATATAGAAAATTCTAAAGGGTTCACAAACTTTCAAGCACCACTGTAATTTATTTAGTATGAAGCTTTGAGACTTGAATCAGTTAATATGATTTAAATATTAATATGATTTTAGGGTTTCCAAGTGTGATTGACTGCATAGATGGCATAGATAAATGAAGGAGATTAAGTGAATAGGAAGTTTTCCCACAACATTAATGTGCAGATAGGCCTAAATAATAGCAATTTTGCATTACAAATGAAATACAAATCACAATACAGCCACTGCAGTTAATTACTGTTCTGCAGTGTGAAGATCATATGTGATACAGCCCACATCATCAGGAACATGGAAGCAAAGTGGCCTGGGTCTGTGCATGGGAACAAAAGAGGGTCGAAACTGTGAAGCAATCCACAGATCAAAAAATGGAGGCAATACTTCACGGGGAGTGAAGAAGCAGTTTGATATTTATCCAGGTAGAAACAGGAGGTCCTAATCAGTTCTCAGGTGACCCTAATCTAGAAGCGAGTCCTGGATTGGTTGGCAGAGTCATGCAGTCCGCAGAAGGATTGTGGGAGTTGTAGTTCAGCTTGTTGGTTGTAGTAGTAGCTTGGAACGATCAGAAGAAAGTGGGCGTGCGTTGGTTTCATGGCATGACACAGGTATATAATCAATGGGATCAGGACCAGGATCTCCATGACAAGGACTGGTTAAATCTCCATGATTTCCAGGATCTTCATGATTGGACCATTTAAATCTTCAGGACCATGATCTCCACAATCAGGATCTCCAAGAGCATGGCAAGTTAAATCCCCAGGACCAGGATCTCCAGGATCTGAACTAGTTAAACCTCCAGTATCAGTATCTACAAGATCAGGACCAGTTACATCTTCAGGACCAGAATCTACAGGATCTGGACTAGTTAAGTCACCAGGCTCTCCAAGATCAGGACCAGTTAAATCTCCCGGACCATGAACTACAGGATCAGGACCAGATAGATCCCCAGGACCAGGATATCTGCAGGATCAGTGTCAGATAAATCTCCCAGACCAATATCTAGAGGGTCAAGACACCTCCAAGATCAGGACCAGCTTAGTCTCCAGGAACAGTATCTACAAGATCATGGACAGTTAAATATCCAGGACCAGGACATCTGGAGGATCTACAGGACCAGGATCTCCAGGATCAGGACCAGTTACATATTTAGGACTATGCTCTCCAGAATTAGAACCAGTTAAATCTCCAGGACCAAAACCTTCATTGCCTGACTTCACCTGCTCAGGGTAACAAAGGTGCTGGTCCCTATCCCAGAGAACAGGAGCAGGTATAGGTGTATCCTGGATGGGTTGCCTGTCCATCATGAGAATTGTTTATTCTTTTTGTGATTTTCAAGGTTAAAAATGCTTTTGAAGTTCCTTTTTTATATACCTCGTTTCTCTAAACCAAATTTTTGACCTCGGTGGAGTGAAGCCAAGTGCTGATGAAGGATTTTCACTTCTCTAAAAAAAATTGTTTCATAATAATGCAGCAGTCTTTACTTCTACATTTACCAATTAGTCACATAAATATTTTAAACTTGTTTTCAAAAAGTCACTAAAAGATCCTGGGCACGTTTTGTGGAGGAGTTTGTCCTGGACCAGGTTTCCAGATGGCACATCAACTGGAGAGGGCTCACAGCCGGCGGAGAAACCAGACTGATCTTCGCTGGCAGACGTAACAGCCAGAAGAGAGTTTGGTTATTTATTTGTTTTATTTCATATCCCAAAAATAAAGAAATAAGGGTCAAATTAATTAATAACAAACCAAAAAATATATTTATTTGAAATCTTTCATTTATGACACAAAAACACCACAAAAAAGTAAAATAAAAGCTTTCTAGAAAGCTTTTTAAGAAATCTTTCATGCCTCACTATTTCTTGACTACACGGGCTTGACACTTTTTGTCAAACTCAGAACTAAATAAATTTAATAACAGGTCCCAAATAAAAGACGCCATTTGCCCAGGGGTACCAAAACTTTTGCATAAACCTGAACCCTTAAAACTCACAACTTTTGAAATAAACAGGCACCCCCCCCCCCCATCCCATAACACTTCGCCAAGCCCCGCCCTTCACCTGGCCTGGGTCATGGTTTGAGTTCCTCAACTCTATATTTTGTCTATTTTTAACTATTATATTGATTTATATTTTAATAAGCTGCTCATATGATAAGTCAAAACATGTAAAATGTTTTTTATAACGGTTTTAGTATTTAAAAAGTGCAGTAATTTACGTTTTAATATTTATTTTATAGTGTTAAACATGTTTTTATTAATAAAGTTGGCTCTATGTGTCCTCAGGGTTCCATAATCCAGAATTCCAGTATTAAAAATACATTTACGACATTTTTATCTATTATCTTCTACGACTCATTTATTACTAATAGCAAACAGACCTTTTTTATAAGGTTCTTTATTAGGGAAAATCAAACACAAAGAAACAATGACAGATCAGAAATCAGAAAAAAGGTAGAATTATTACTAATATTAATATTAACAGCTGATATTCTGTCGAAATAGAAATTTTACACACGCTAAAACCAAAACATTTAAAATAATTAATAATATGGTTCATTCATAACCCAGTGTTAACAGTTCGATCAAATCCAGCCGGCAGCTACAGTGTCTTAATAGTAAAATTAAATTAAATTAAAACTTCGGGGGTCCGATTAAATTTACAGAGATGTTTAGTCCGAGCAAACGCTGCGTTTAGGATCACATTATTTTTAGTGTTCTTCAGAATTTCTCACAAGCCCCTCCCCTTGATCTGGCCCACCCTATACCGCCCCGTCCATGAGGGGCCATCGCTACCCTATCTGCCCTCACGGTTTAAATTATAAACGCAATTTAGGTGCAGCGAGTTCGAGAATTTTGAGTTCGTCTCCAATTTCTGTCCTCCAGGTTTACGTTAATCTTAATCAAAATTAAAAAATAAGCATCGCATTCAACTGAAAGATCTCTGGTGGATAGCTAAAATTTCAGATTAAGCGATACATTTTTCACTCCAGTTTCTCACATTTGCTCGGCTCCCAAACGAAGCGTCGCTATGGGATACGGTTTCATGCAACAGTTTTGGTGCCTCAAGTGGTCAAAGGTTCACACTGCACGTAAAGTTTTAGAACATCAAAGATTAGCGATCTAACGATGGGTTCAAAATTTTTTTTAATACTTTAGACCCAAGAGATGCTGCCAAAGCATCGTCTACGTATCATTTCTCGTAAATATCGCACACCCCTAGCTTGGCGTAGCCAGTACGATCCAACCCTCGCACGCTTACGTAGTTTTCTTACCGATGCGAGCCACCCCGGATTAGTCCTGCTCCCAAAATCTATAAGAAAGTCGCTCGTATAGAGGGCTGTCCATTTGCGCACCCACCAGTCCCGCGTTCGTTATTAGCGTCCCAAATTTAATTTATGAAGTTTCGTTCTGAATTTTTGACGACTCTCGAGGGTCAGAGCGCCCACTTTAGAATGTCAAAAATGAACGAGCTTAACGATTAACGATCTTTACAAGCAACCTTTACATTCAGAACACAGATTCTTTTACTTCTGAGGGGGCGTGGCCTGTCGGGTAGCTGGATGTTCTTCACGATCGTAGGATTGTTTCGCACATGCACCCGGCCGCCATGGTTAACCAACCAAGAGAGGGGCTGCCAAAACTTTTACACAAGCCCGCAACGTAACTCTCAAGACAAGACGAGACGAGATGGAAGGCATGTCCTGGATGCTGCTGAGATTCCTCTGGAACTACAAATCCCGTGATACTTTGCGTCCGGATATAATAATAATAGCTTTCAGACTGACTAAAGTTGCACCAGAAAACTTTACGAAGTGGCGAATTAAAACGGAGGCGGCTGTGGCCGGCTTTCATAACCGGCATCCCGAAATTAAGTTACGAAGCTTCGTCACTCGCCAGCCTCCATGTCTGTTGACGTTTGCAAAGGAGGCACGGGATCTTTTGGCAGATTTTCGTAGCTCTGGGGACACATACGATACGTCAAAACCGAGGAACATGCCGACAAATAGGGTAACCTGAAGCGTTTCTCAAAAAACGAGTCCCTTTCCTGCAATACAAAACGCGTAACTAGCCTACAATCCAGCTGTGCTCGAGTGTTTCCCCATCACTCCGAGACCATAATGATGGGGAAATCGGGCAGGGCGCTGGGCTTTGGATCGTCCCGGGTGTGGTTCTTCTGGTGCGCCCGGTAGCTCCCAAGATAGGCGAAGCTCTGCTCACAGATGCTGCAGTGGTAGGGCTTCTCGCCCGTGTGAATGCGCATGTGGGTCTTGAGGACATCGGGCCGGGCGAAGGTCTTCTCGCAGTGGTCGCAGCTGTAGGGCCTCTCCTGGGTGTGGACCCGCTCGTGCTGCTTCAGGTTGATCCGGTGGAAGAAGCTCTGGCCACAGAACGAGCACTGGAACGGCCGCTCGCGCTTGTCGCCCACGTGGATCTGCTTGTGCGTGTAGAAGTGGCGCGGGTCCGAGAAGCCCTTGCCGCAGTGGTCGCACAGGAAGGGCTTCTCGCCGGTGTGGGTCCGCTGGTGTCGGTCACGGTTCACTTTCTGTCCGAAGGTCATTTGGCAGTAAGAGCAGGAGTAGGGCTTCTCGCCCGTGTGGACCCGCTCGTGCTGCTTCATGGCGCTGACCGTGGTGAAGCCCTTGTCGCAGGACTGGCAGACGTAGGGTTTCTCGTTAGTGTGGACCCGCTCGTGCTTCTTCAGGTGCGTCTTGTGGTAGAAACACTTCTCGCAGAACGAGCACTTGAGCGGGCGCTGCCCCGTGTGGATGCTCTGGTGGCATTTCAGGTTCCCCTTGGTCGTGAAGCAGCTCCCGCACAGGTCGCAGCAGAACGGCTTCTCCCCGCTGTGGGACTTCACGTGGGTTTTGAGGGCTGAGCGAGTCGGGTACCCTTTGCCGCAGACCACGCACATGTGAGGCCGGAGCTGCTTCTCGCTGGTCCGGCTTTCGTGCATCTTCATGTGCCGTGTCAGGAAGGCCTCGGACCTCAGCTCCTGCCCGCAGACGGAGCACGGGTACATCGGCTTCTCTGTGCCGTCCTTCTTTTTTTGTTTAGGTTTAGGAGAGGACCGGTCGTCTTCACCGTCGCAAGAAGAATCGCTGGCGCCGCCTAAAGGACAAAGGTCGTAATGTTTAGGTTTGGGGTCTTGCTCTAGGTTTGGGGTTTTCAGGTGATGACATTGATAAATTACATCATTTATCTTGTGTCAGAAGAGCTGCTCCTATGTTGAGTCTGGTTTCTGTTTGGAATTAGTCATGGAAGTTCCGGCACCCACCCCAGAGATCATGACGTGCCCTAACCCCTAATCCGCAATCCCTAACTCTTATAACTAACCACCTTTAAGCCCCCCCATCTCTATCCCCAAGGTCAAACTCCCAAACCATCATTCTTTATCTTTAAACCCCAAACCTTATCCCTTAACCCCAACCCTTAACCCCTAATCCACACCACGTACCCCCAATAATTGGTCTCTAACTAATCATCATAAATCCCGATCATCAATCTCTAACCCAATCCCTAACCCCAGTCATCAGTCTCAAACCTCTCAACCCTGACTCCTAACCCCAATCCCATATACCAACCCCTAACCCCACAATTCCTACACCCCCAAACCCTAAGCCACAACCCCTAACCCCAACCCACATCTAGCCCCAATCCCTAACCCCTATCCCCAATCATCAGTCTCCAACCTCCAATCCCTAACCCTAATCCCTAGCCCACAACTCCTAAACCCCAAACCCTAAATCCAAATCCCTAACCCCCAATAATCAGAGTCAAACCCATCGACCCCAACCCCTAACCTTCAGTTCCAGTTCCAATTATCAACCCCTATCCCACAATCCCTAATCTTCAGTCCCCAACCATAACCCACAACCCAATCCCTAACCCCCTAACCCTAACCTTCAACCCCTAACTACCAACTCCTAACCAAACCCTGACCCTCAAGACCCAATCCCTAATACCTATAACTCCCAGTCCCTTGCCCCAAACCAAAATCCAAATCCCTAATCCCTAGCTCTTAACCTCCAACTCCTAACCGGTCTCCTCAACCTCTGACACAGAAATTGTGTCTGCATGACCAGGTCAGAAGGCACCCCTGGGACTTGAACCCAGGTCTGCTCTGTGGAGGGCTAATCTGCTGCACCAAACACCACCCAAAATGTACATATTAGGAAATTTCCCTTTACCTTCTATCATATAAACAAAATGAAACAACGCTAAACTCTTCAGAGTGAAACTGGGTCATCGTTGAGGGATGAGTTAAAAGGTTTTGAACCCAAACCTACCTAGGGGACAAAAGTCATCGTCAGGCTCGGGTTCCTCAGGTTTGATGATCCGGTCGTCCAGCTCCTCCTCCTCCTCCTCCTCCTCCTCCTCTTCCTCCTCCTCCTGTGTTATGTTCCCATTCGGCTCTGCTCCGGTCTTACAGTCCACCAGTCTGACGGAGCAGGTCATCATGGGAGCATCGCTGGAGCTCTGATCTTCAGAGTCTGGATCGGTGTGGAACTGGAGATGGGGGCTCGGTTTATCCTCCTCATCACATTCCTCCATGTCCTCCTCGTCCAGGTCCTCCTCCTCCTCTTGCTGCTGCTGGGGTCCTCGCTTCTCCTGATTGTTCACGTTCCCCTGAGCGGAAGCTGAGGAACGTTCAGGTTCAACCTCACAGGAACTCGGCGAGGCCTCCACGGGCTGGAGGGTGGATTTACAGACCGAACACACAGCGGGGGAATCCCTGCCCTCCTGAGGGGAACAGAAAGCAGAGCGTCAGGCCACGATTATTCTTGCAAAGGCCCAGGTCTGTGCCAGTCATTCTCCTAGACCCTCAGTCTTGTCCTACATCAGGTTAACTTGGCCCCGTCCTCTTGGGTGCCAGAAAATCCGTATACGAGTGTATCAACTGGTAGAGTCCATGAGTTACAGAGCCCACTCAGGTCAGGAACTGGGTCTATGGTCATATGACCAGACCAGAGTTGCCCCCATCAAAACAATTATCTAAAGTGGTTCCAATCTCCAAGCAATCCAAAGAGCTGTGGGTAAGGGCCTTTCTCAAGGGTCCAACAATCCCAGCTTGGCAGTGCCAGGACTATTACCCTCCACCTATGGGCCAGTGGACTGTGGACCAGAAGGTCCAGGGTTCATCTGCCAAGCAGCCACTGTTGGGACCTTCAGCAAGACCCTTAACCCACAACTGCTCGGACTGCAAGGTTCGTAACGCTCAGTACTTAAGAACATTCTTCTCGAAACCCTTCTGAACTAACTTAGCACTTAAACTCATTCGGAAACATAAGCTTATTCAGACCCATGACGCTCACATGCAGTTGTACCTCAAAAACCACAGAGGGCGCTGATCTTCTTCATATTTTCTTCTGTTTTTACCATGTTAACATTTGAAAAAATAAAGTTAAACTTTTTATAATTCAATAATTCAATTTTGCTTGAACTATTCAAACTGAATAATGTTTTCATTCTTTAATGTAAAGACTTAATAAAGGCTACAATTGAGTGTATACAAAACATAAATATTTTATATTCATTTGATAAGTGGCAGAGCAAAACAGCAGGGTATGACTCAGTAATGACGTGCAGGATAAGATGCACTTAAAAACTTAAATAAAAAAAATAAAAAAATACCCCTGTAACGGTGCAAACGATGCTGAGTAAACCCATAATGCTGTTATATAAATAATATAATAGAACAAAACATATTAACAAAATAATATAACAATTAATAAAATATAATAATATAATAATATAGTAAGATAATATAATATAATATAATGCTTTTATGATGTTATGATTGAACCCTAGTTCTCCTTCTTCTTTTAGGTTTTATGGTGATGGCCATTCCGTACTGGTGCATTAGCGCCACCGACTGGACCGGATTATCTGCGGTAGGACTTTTTGTTTGAATCTATCTATCTATCTATCTCTCTCTCTCTCTCTCTCTCTCTCTCTCACACACACACACACATTGTACTAGGTTGCCGGTTTGGGCTTTTGTTTTCAGAGCCAGGTGGCTAATTTTGCGCCCGTTCGGTGCTTCCCTTGCGGGATCCGGCAGCCCTGTTGGGACTGAGCAGATCCTGAGCCTGTTGTGAGCGCTTTAGACTGGATTTGGTCTGGAGCTGACTGACCGTTCTCCTGAGCTCACACACTTCGGCGTGCAGGTGAGCGATGTCCTCCATGGACAGGTCGGTCCCGACCGCCTTGGTGCAGGATGCAGGGGCACCACAGCGCAGGTGGAGCTGCAGCAGGGCCTCTCGTCCGCCGTCCACGCCTTCATGCTCCATCTCTGCTGCCACTGCCAACACACAAACAGTGCTTAGGAAATGCTTAAGGAAAGCATCATGTATAATTACCAACTGTACATAAACTCCATTATTAATACATTTATAACAAATAAAAACATTTTCACATTTTATACAGTGCAGACCAGTGAGATTATTGATTATATGGCTTTTAAATCACACTTAATTGCATTTAAATAAGAAATAAAGCTCTAATTAAATCTCTAATTCAAGATTAATTAATCTGGATAACGTTCTTTTAAACTCTCGATGTGTAATTAATCAGGATATAACCCTGTCATGAGGTATGGGGTCAAATACCCCCAAATACCCCCTAATCAGCCCCTAATCAGCCCCATTCATCCTGTAACCAAACCCTCACCCTCACTCCTATCGTTTTCTTACTCATCATCACTGAATCTTCATCACCGCAGCTAACCCTGGTCCAGTCTGACCCTCATCATCACACCACTCATCCTTGACAGCATAATAACCCCTACATTACATCATCATACCGACAGGCACGTGCCCACGCAAACAGATTTGATCTTACCTTTGATCTTTCGCCAGCTCTGTGATCTTCTACCTAATAAATCAGCAATAAAGCCAAAAATCTTAGCTCTATTTACACATCAGTCCGCTCTCTGTCACACTCACACACTCACACACATACACACATACACACATACACACACAGACCGATTTAACTGGAGGTGTAATTCCGGGATCACACCGAAACAGCACCGCCCCCTGCAGCACCGGAGTGCTGCCGTTCCCTTCCGACTGGGTTTTACTCTACAGGAATAAATTAGTGTTAAAAAGAGTTCAAATAAATAGAGATTAAATGTCTAGAAACAAATTAAAATATATAGACTTGTTACAATTAACATTTAAACCATTTTAAGACACTTACAAATGATATATAAGCAATAAAAGTTATAAATTTACTACACTATATATTTTTGAAATATTAAAATGTACAAGATGACATATACATTTCTTTTTTACTCAATATTTGAAAGCAATTCTATAATATAAAATATATAAAATATAAAATATGTGTTATATTTGTTGAATTAATTACTGAATTAATTACTTTTTTATATTATAAAAAAATCATTTATTATTCACATTAGTTTGATTAAATAGAATAATAACAGTTTAACTAAAATTCTTCTTAATTATAAAAATGCATAATCTTGCTAAATTAATAAAATAAATATATGTAAATAAAGATTTGAAAATAACAAAAATATATATATTTTTAAAAATTAAGTACTGTAAATAATACAAAAATAAATGTACAGTAGTATTAAAATGTATAGTATTTTAAATTATATTGGTATATATTAAATACCAAAAACGTACAATATGTATGTATTTGCTAAATTAAATATATTATAAAATATTAAAATGTATCTTTTATATTAAATATATGCATTTGCTACAATAGATATTTAGTAAATATTAAATTGTGAAAATGTATTTAAAATAAATATTACAAAGAACACAATTTATAGAAAATATTTTATATATGGTAAGCATTGTAAAAAAAAAGCAATATTTAAAAATTAAGCAATATGCATGTGCTAAATTAAAAAGTTTTTATTAAATATTAAAAGTAAAAAGCTTTCCATTAAAAATAAAATTACAACTAACTAAACAGGTAAATGTATACATGGTATACATTTGTAAACATTTGATACATTTAAATCACTAATTATTTAAAATAATATTTTAATACGTCAAAAATAAAAACATTCAAATACAATAAAAACATGAGATAATTTTAATAGCAGAAAAAATAACAACAATGCAAAATAAAATATAGATAAAATAAATAAATATAAGCAAACTGAGCTGGAAGCTCTAAACCTATTAAAATGTATAAAATAAATATTCTTACAGATGAAATAAGGTAAACGGTCTCAGTATTAAAATATGAACGCAAGTAAATAAATTAAATATCCTCCCGTGCTGCAGGTGGCGGACGTGGCCCGTGCTGAGGGAAGCGGAAGTGAGCGCGCTCTCGGGGTTAAAGAGGCAGAGTGGCGGGAGCGCGCTTATAATACACATACACACACATACACGCATCGAGGCGCGTGCACGGAGCTGTGATGGAGGTTACGCGGCAAAGTAAGACGCATTTATATCGTTAGTATCGGTCTGGTGGTTGGTAAGGAGTGCTTATCGGTGTGGTTATCGGGCGGTACATCGCTGTTATCGGGTAACTAGAGCAGGACTGGATTACGGAGCAAAACAAAGAGACCAAAATCTGACATTTAACTGG
This sequence comes from Ancistrus triradiatus, assembly GCA_025084515.1. Lineage (NCBI taxonomy): Eukaryota > Metazoa > Chordata > Actinopteri > Siluriformes > Loricariidae > Ancistrus > Ancistrus triradiatus. The sequence continues at coordinate 42,788 of JAJAGP010001012.1, forward strand.
TTTTGATTGGGTAATTACTGCAGAGATTAATAAACTGTACGGACTGAAGTATTGGGACACCTCCACGTTAGCTACAGCAGCTTTAATGGCGTCCTGTTTTAAATCCGTGGGCATTAATATGGAGTTGATCCCCCAAATAAGAGCTTCCACTGTTCTGGGAAGGCTTTCTACAGCATTTTGGACTGTGACTGTGGGGATTCATACAGAAGATTCATGCATGCGGTTTTAAGCACAGACTCTGGTCCAGTGATTTGTAAAGCCACACTATGTTTTTATGAACCTTGCTTTGTTCACTGGGACAGAACGGGCCTTCCCCAAACTGTTCTCACACTGTTAGAAGCGTACAGTTGGTTCAGGATGCCATGGTACGCTGAAGGATTAAGATTTTAGGATTTTAAGCCGTCCCCTTCTGACTGGGTTTTCTGACACATGAATAAATTGGTGTCTGTTAATAAAATGCGCTAAAATGTAGAGATTAAATGTCTAGAAAAGGTTCAGAATGTTTAGATTTTGCTACAGTTAATGTTTGAAATATTTTAGGACATTTGAAATGTATAAACACTAGAACGTGTATGTGTATGAAAATCATATCTACACGTGTATATATAAGTTAGTATTTTAGGTATTATGAATTAAATGCTAAAATCTAACGTCCGCTTGTATAATCTCGTTTGTTTGCTAAATTAAATGTATTATAAAATATTAAAACGCAGAGATTATATATTTTTATATTATAAAATGTATACATTTATAAATTTGAAATATTTAAAATCTATTTGCTGAATTTATTATTCACATTTCTGCAGTTCAATTTAATAAAGTACAAGTGAAATGTTTTTTTAAAATATAATGCATAAACTTGCTAAATTAATAAAATAAGTTTATGTAAATAAGTATTTGAAAATGATAAATTATACATTTGTTAATTTAAGTACTGTAAATATTACAGGTACTCTATTACATTAGTATTTATGGTATAATTTATATTTAAATTAGATTGGTATATATTAAATACTAAAATCTGTTCAGTATGGATGTGTTTTCTAAATTAAATATTATAAAATATTAAAATGTATGTTTTATATTAAATATGTGCATTTGCTACAATAGATATTAAATCAATACTAACTTGTAAAAATGTATTTAAGATAAATATTTAAAATAAAAAATAATATTATCAGAAATATTAACCTTAATTAACACCACATTAAGTGTTTAAGTGTTAAATGAGTATTTAAAGCATTTATTAAATTGCTATAAATTAAATATTAAAGTCTAATGAGTATGGATTTGCTAAATTAAATGTATTACAAAATTTTAAACAATTATTATTATTTTTTTTAATTAGTACAAATGTTTTGTAATTTTTACTAAACTAAATGTGCTAAAGGGGAATGTTTCAGGCCGGTCCGGGTGAGACTCGGTGACGGTTCTAGAGGAAGCCCTGGCAGGGTCCTGATCTTAACCCAGCTGGAGGGTTCTGGGATGTCCTGAAGGAGAACCAAACACGGCGTGACTCTGGGCGGATATGAGGGTCGTGGCTGGCTTTGTTCTGCTCATAGAACGGGGAAGGGAGGGAAATAAAGTGAGGCGTAGCTGCTGGATGCCAACCTGAAATCCGGACGTTCACAACCTTAGAACCCTTCGTAAGAAAGGACGAGCCGAAAACTTTGCGCTAAGGGTGGGGACGTTGGTTCACGCCCACGAAGAACAAAGGAAGCCTTTGGGCTGCAGCAGGAGTCCTCCAGAATGCCTCCGAACAGCAGGAAGCTGTGCTGATGTGTTTTATCGTTAGGTTTTTCACAGTGGCGTTTCGGTCCTAAGAAGGATCTGGAGAGAATCACACGTCCCTCTCACTGCCCGTCTCTTACAGATTTTAAGGAGACTCTGAGCAGGATCTACTCAGCGGTAGATGAAGCTGATTTCTTGGCCATCGATGGAGAGTTTTCAGGTTCGGTTCACGTTTAAAGTCTCTGAGCTTTCTCTGTACTCCTCTGTAGAGATCTTCATGTTTGTCATTAATGTGATCAGGGCTGAGTGACGGCCCTCCGGTCAGCATGCTCACCAACGGCATGGACACCCCCGAGGAGCGCTACAGCAAGCTGCGCAAGGTAAGAGTCGCCCCCTGCAGGCCGCATGAGGCATGGCACAGCCCGGGTTAACCTGGACAAACCTCAAGAGATCAGACCTCGGGCAAATGATTCAGTCTGTTTAAATGAGTCACTGAAGAGAATTGTTTGCTGTGTTTAAATGAGTCAGTGACTCTCTGTCACTAATGGAAGTTAACTCCACTTTCTTTGAATGGGAATGAATCAATTTTCAGGCGTGTCACTACAGGGAATGAGTCACTAATGAGTGATTCACTGTCGTTAAGTGAGTAAAGGGAATGATTTAGACTCTTTAGAGAGTCACTAAGAAGAATGATTGGATAACTCATTAATGTGGAATTTCAAACGAGTCACTAAAGAGAATGATTCAGTCTCTTTAAAGGAATCATTAATAAAATAATTCAGCCCCTTTAAAGGGATCATTAATAAAAATGATTCAGCCTGTTTAAATGAATCATTAATAAGAACGATTCAGTCTCTTTAAAGGAATCATTAATAAGAACGATTCAGTCTCTTTAAAGGAATCTTCATTAAGAATGATTCAGCCTATTTAAAGGAATCATTAATAAAAATGATTCATCCTGTTTAAATGAATCTTTATTTAGAATGATTCAGCCTATTTAAAGGAATCATTAATAAGAACGATTCAGTCTCTTTAAAGGAATCATTAATAAGAACGATTCATCCTATTTAAATGAATCTTCATTAAGAATGATTCAGCCTATTTAAAGGAATCATTAATAAGAACGATTCAGTCTCTTTAAAGGAATCTTCATTAAGAATGATTCAGTCTCTTTAAATGAATCTTTATTAAGAATGATTCAGCCTATTTAAAGGAATCATTAATAAGAACGATTCAGTCTCTTTAAAGGAATCATTAATAAGAACGATTCATCCTATTTAAATGAATCTTCATTAAGAATGATTCAGCCTCTTTAAATGAATCATTAATAAGAACGATTCAGTCTCTGGATAAGTTATTATTGCTAACAATGCAGACTTTTTAAATGAGTCACTAAAGAGAACAATTCACTCTTTTTAAGTGAGTCACTGATGTAGACGATTTGCTCTGTGTGAGTGAGTCATTAATGTGATTGATTGTTTTTATGGAGTTTGCTTTTGTTTTTCCTCGTTTGTGTTTCTTCCTGCAGCACTCGATGGACTTCCTGCTGTTTCAGTTCGGCCTGTGTTCGTTCCGATATGACCAGTCCCAATCTAAGTAAGGCCCTGTAACCCTGAGCTCATGGCCGATTAGCACCCCCCCCCCGGACCCGCCCTCTGATCTGTTTATTCTGCTTGCTTTTACAGGTATTTCACCAAAGCTTTTAATTTTTATATTTTCCCCAAACCGTTCAGCAGGAGCTCTCCTGATATTAAGTTCATCTGTCAGGTGAGTGGGTGAGTGGGTGAGTGGGTGAGTGGGTGAGTGGGTGCTGGTTAAAGGCGTTGCATAACCCCGCGTTGTGGTTCCAGAGCTCCAGTATCGATTTCCTGGCCAGTCAGGGCTTCGACTTTAATAAAGTGTTCCGGCACGGTGAGTGGTGCTCGGCTGTAGCCTTATGCGTCTGTTCCCGGTTCGGGTCGCCGTGGTAACGCTGTCGCGCTGTGACCATAGGGATCCCGTACCTCAATCAGGGGGAGGAGTCTCAGCTGAGGGAGCAGTACGAGGAGAGGCGGAGCCAGGCGAACGGCGTGGGAACCCCCTCCTACGTCTCCCCCACGTCCTGTAAGGGTCCGGTCAGCGTCCCCGAGGAGCACCGGGAGTTCATCGACCGAGTCGTGTGAGTTCTAAAGCCAGACCAGATCACACGCTAGAACGCCAGACTCACGGGGATTAGTATTAGTATTATGATGATAAAGAAAGAAGGAAAAAGAGAATCATGGAAGAAAGAATGGATGAAAAATAGGCTAAAGAACTAAAAATAGAGGCCTTAATGATAAAGACAGAAAAATGGCGTGTAATAGGTTGCTGCTTTATGGCGGGTGGTGTTGCTATGGTTACGTGAGATGGAGGTGGAGCTTCAGTCAGTGCCTTTATCTTATTCGGTAATATCGACACCAATGGAGTGGCTCTCAGCCAATCAGACTGCAGTGCTGGTGCTAACTGAATGGTTCTCATTTCCTGTGTGTGTGTGTGTGTGTGTGTGTGTGTGTGTGTGTGTGTGTGTGTGTGTGTGTGTGTTACAGGGTGAAGGTGGAGGCTCTGCTGAATAACGCGGATAAGTCTGTGGATGTGGAGCCGTGCTCGGGGTCAGACCTGATTATCTCTGACACACACACACACACACACACACACACACACACACACACACACACACACACACACACACACAGAGTCGATGAATGATCCAGATGATAAGCTGATGTTTATCTCTCAGGTTCCAGAGGAAGCTCATCTACCAAACCCTGAACTGGAGGTGAGAGCGTTAGGCTCAGGTTCTGTACTCAGCTTAGCCTACGGACGGATCTAACGCCAGCCTCTGTCCGCAGGTTCCCCAAAGGACTCCATGTGGAAACTGTGGAGAACGAAAAGGTACCCGGCTCAGAACAGAGGGAACGGAAAAGAACAACAGTTAAAAAGCGAAACAATAGAAAGAAATAATAAGAACAATAGTCAGAAAAAACAACAATGGAAGTGAAAAGAGCAATAGTAAAAGAAAAACAATAGAAAGAAAAACAACAATAGAAAGAAAAAATGAAAGGGAAAAAGAATAGAAACAAGGAACAAAAGAAAAAGAACGATAAGAAAGAAAATGATAGAAAGACAGAAAGAACGATAGAAAAATAACAATAGAAATAAGGATTTGATGGAAAGAAAACAACATAAAGAAAAGGAGCAATAGTAAGAAAGAAAACAATAGAAAGAATAAGAACAATAGTAAAAGAAAAATGAAAAAAAGAACAATAGAAAGAAAACAAAGAAAAAAAATGAAAGAACGAAGGAAAGAAAACGATAAATATAAGATAAATATAACGATAAAAAATAAGAATACTAGAAAGAAAAACAATGATAGAAAGACAAAGAACACGATAGAAAAGGAAGAAATGAAAGAACACTAGAAAGAAAAGGAGAGAACGAGTAGTAAAACGAAAACGGAGCTCACCATGGCGTTGAAGTTTCGTAGGTTATGTAACCCGAGCCGCGTGTCCCCCCCCAGAAGGAGCGGTTCATCCAGATCAGTAAGGTGGATGAAGAGGAGAAGAGGAAGATGGAGCAGCAGAAGCAGGAGCGAGAGCAGGTCAGCCTCCAGCCCGCTGCTTTGGTTATGTAGTAGCACTTCCTGTGAGTAATTCGGGGGTGTGTCTGTATTGCTGTAGGAGGAGCTAAACGACGCGGTGGGATTCTCCAGGGTGATCCACGCCATCTCTAAATCTGTGAGCGTTTGTATAACCTGTTACGTAACCATCAGGCTTCAGATGGAGCTGTAGTGTGGCGTCAATCCTGTAGGGGGAGCCCTAACTCTGCACTGTTTCAGGGGAAGCTGGTGGTCGGACACAACATGCTGCTGGACGTCATGCACACCATCCACCAGTTCTACTGCCCCCTGCCTGAGGTAACGCGCGTCACACCTCTCACTTCGTGATCGGGTGAGGGTTCCAACAGCTGGGTTTGATCCGCACTCGGTCGCCCCCCGGTGGTTTGGACTGAAGGGGACAGTCCGTGGGCTCAGAGTGGGACTCTGGGACCAAACCTAAGGGTACCACGTGCAGCAGAGACCATCCTGGGTCTGTGGGTGGGCGAGCATGAGGGCCGGCTGGGCCTGTCTCTTCATGCAGTGGTGTTTGGGTTCTAGATTGGGTCTGTGGATTAAAGGGCAAGTCGTCCTGCTGTAGAATGGACCTTTAGGCCTTTGGCTGATGGCTAATGAGTGGCTAATACGCGGCGTGTCTCTTGGCAGGAGCTGGATGATTTTAAGGAGGTTACCATGTGTGTGTTTCCACGGTGAGTGCCCCCTCTTCTGACCATAATCTGGTACTGGTGCTCTATCTGGTGTGTGAGTGAGAGAGATTATGAATCAGCTACCATAATGCATGACTGAATCAGATGGAACAGGGGTGATAAGGCGAGCGGGTGCTGTGGGATCTGAGGGGCTCTGCAGTTTGTTAGGTGTTTAAACAGTCTGTCCTGCTCTTTTTGTTCCAGCCTGTTGGATACGAAGCTGATGGCCTCGACCCAGCCGTTTAAGGTGCTGCCTGAAAGTGTACCACCGCTCCCCAGCGCGTGCTGAGCCGGCCTCACTGGCTTTCCTTCTTTCTTTCATTCTTTTTCTTTTGTTCTTTAATTCACTCTCCTTTTTCTTTTATGAAGGAGATGATCACCAACACGTCTCTGGCTGAGCTGGAGAAGCAGCTGAAGGAGAAGCCCTTCAGAGCCCCCAGAGTCGGTACGTGCCCCCCTGTCCTGCTGCCTCAGGCGCTGTGGGTCAGGGTTTTACCGTGTGTGTGTGTGTGTGTGTTTGTGTGTGTGTGTGTGTGTGCAGAATGTTCAGAGGGGTTCCAGAGTTATGACACGGCGTCTGAACAGCTGCATGAAGCGGGGTACGATGCTTACATCACCGGCCTCTGCTTCATCTCCATGGCTAACTACCTGGGTAAGATCTGCTGGGGGGCGGGGTGATTCAGACCAAAGCCGGGGGGTGTGTGCTGATATTTTGTGTGTCCGTCCTCAGGTTCGTTCCTGACCCCCCCCAGAGGCCACATCTCGGCCCGCTCTAAGCTCATCGAGCCGTTCTACAACAAGTAAGCTCCCATCAGAGCCGACCTCACGTAACCCCCGCTCGGGGACTGTAACCATAGCAACGCCGCAGTCCGGCCCCGCACCCTCTGTAGCCTTAGATCCCGGATCCTCTGCCCCACTGGGGAGCTCCATCAGATGTTTTCTGTCTTTCTTCCTTTATTTCTTTCTTTTTCTGTCTGTATTTCTTTGTGTCATTTTTCTTTTTTCCTTTCTGTATATTTTAGGTTTTTTTTTTTTTCCTCTAACCAAGATTCCATAACTGTCACCCTGCAGACATTTAAATGTTAATCCTCACCCCTTAGCCCAGACGCGGGGCGGGGCGTAGCACCGTTGGTCCTGCTCGGGGCCCTGAGCCGGGGTGATGGAGAGTGGTGTGCTTCCTGTGTCACACGGACCTTCTGCAGTTTGGCCTGATAGGTGGCGCTGCAGCTGCTAGTTATACATCATGTGTATGTAACGGGTGCTGGATCCGTACTGCTGCTTATGGGATCGTGTGTGTGTGTGTGTGTGTGTGTGTGTGTGTGTGTGTGTGTGTGTGTGTGTGTAGGTTGTTCCTGATGCGGGTGGCTGACATTCCTTACCTGAACGTTAGTGGACCAGACTGTAAGTTAGAACCCCACACGCCCCCCCAAACACACACACACTATTGTTTTATTGTGTTATTACAGGTGTGTGATGCTGAAGTGTGTGTGTGTGTTTCAGTGCAGCCTAAGAGAGAGAACGTTCTGTATGTTACATTCCCTAAAGAATGGAAAACCAGTGACCTGTACCAGCTCTTCAGCGCCTTCGGTAACACACACACACACACACACACACACACACACACACCATCATCATCTTCATCTGTCAGCTTCTAGCTGACCAATAGTAGCATGGTTCTTTATTTTTTTTTTCTTTCGATCTTTCATTTTTGCTGTTTCTGTATTTTTCTCATTGAGTTTTTTTTTTTTTTTTTTTTTTTTTTTCCCCTCCCTCTTTTTTGTCATCTTTTTTTGCCGTTCTGTCTTTTCTCTCTGTATAGTCTTTTCTTTCTTTCTTCTTTGTTTTTAACTTTCTTTGTATTTTTGTCTGTCTTTTTTTCTTTTTGCTTAGTTTTTTTTACCTTTTTCGTTCCATCTTTGTATTGTATTTCTTTTCATTCCTTTTTCTTGTCTTTGTTTTTTTACTTTCTCTCTCTGTATGTTTCTTGCTTTATTTCTTTCCTTTTGTTTTTTTTATTTTTGTTCTTTTTAGTTATGCTGTTACATGGTTGAAGTGTTTAGTGAGTTTGGCTCCCGCTCCGCCCCCTGCAGGTAATATCCAGGTGTCGTGGGTGGACGACACGTCGGCGTTCGTGTCCCTCAGTCAGCTGGAGCAGGTGCAGATCGGTGGGTACGCTGGGCTGTGCTGAGATTCGGCTTTGATGATGATGATGATGATGATGATGAAGGTTCTGCGGTTTCCCCGACAGCGGTGAACACCAGCCAGTACGCCGAGAGCTACAGGATCCAGACCTACGCCCAGTACCTGCAGTCCAAACACACCAACACCAACTCGCACCGCAAGTGGGTGGAGGACGGCTGGGCGGAGCCTCCCTACAGGTCCGTCACCATGACGACGCAGCAGGACAGGTGAGTCCTTAATCAGAAGACGTGCTTTTGTAGTACAGATCAGAAATTATTGATCCTACCCAATGTTTCAGGAGACCCATGCAGACATGAGGAGAACATGCCAAATCCACATCCCTATCGTGGCCCCGGTGAAGTTTGCATGTTCTCCTATGTCTGTATGGTTTTAGTCTCTATTTTTCTGTATTTTGTCTGTCATTCTTCCTTTGTTTTTGTTTTTTTTTCCCCTTCCTTTTTGTCTTCCTTCATTCTGTCAGGTTTTTGTCTTTTTCTGTCTTTCTTTTAGTATTTATGTATTTCTATTTTTGTGCCTCATGTCTCTCTACTTTTTTTTTCTTTCTTTCTATTTTTTGCCTTTCTCTCTGTATATTTTGCCAGTGTCTCTTTTTTTCATTTTTCTTTCTCTCTCTGCTTTCTGTCTGTGGGTTTTTGTCTGGCATTCCAAAAACGAGTCGGGTCGGTTCACGTGTCAGAAGTATCAGGGCGTGAGTCGACGGGTTCTAGGATTGGTTCTCGCCTGGCACCCTGTGTTGCCGTTTAGGCCTCGGCTCCTTTGCCACCCTAAGGTTAAGTGGGTATTTTGAGAACGAATCTGGGATTTTTTGTGGGCAGTCCCAAGCGTGGTCTACGTGGGGGTGTGAGGCGATCAGGGGCCTGACGGGGGATGAGGTCCGCCCCCGGGACTCGGCCCCCGGCTCCCTGTGAGGGTGGGGTCCTACAGAGCTGCCTCTCTTGTTGTTCCCCTGCATGTAGATCTTCCCTGAAAAGGAGCGCCAGTCCGACTGCAGAGGATCAGAGCTGTGACCTCAGCGGCGTCGCCAATAGCAACTGGAGCACCTACTGCAACCCGAAGAGGGTCAAGACCGACGGTAACCCCTCTCCACACGACTGCGCCTCTCTTTCGGATTGTTGCCTCCCTAATCGTGTCTGTCTTCCCACAGCCGCTTCGACGGACGCCTGGCTCGGAACGTACGTGTCCCCATCAGTCCACTGCTTCAGTTCTTCGGTGCTTCTGACCTTTTTGTGGCTAAATTCACCCGTCGTGTCTGTTTAGGCCTGAAGGGGGTGGAGCGTCTACGAACCCGACACAGGAGGCGGAGTCGGAGGAGGACTGGTCCCAACATTCGACCAATCAAAGCCAGGGTAAGACATCACTCCTGCTCTAGTGGTTCTAGGCTCCGCGGTACGCTAACCCTCGCGTACGCTGGCAGGTTCTCGGGCGGCCTCGTCGGGACTGTTCGACGTCCCTCAGGTCTGGTAGCGGCCGCCGATCGGCCAATCAGAGGCCTCCATCTGAAGATGCAGCTACTCTCCAGCCAATGAGAAGAGACCGAGGTTCAGCACACGACGACCCGAAGCCATAAACGTTCCCCAAACGCACCGGTCGCTCTTCATTATTGGAGTGTGTGAGTGTGTTTTACATGTGGTGGTGCCATTTAAAGGGGGGGGTGTGTGTGTGTGTGTGTGTGTGATTGTGATTTTTAAACATAACTGTTTGTGTCCTTTTTTTTTTTTTTTTTCTTTCTTTCTTTCGTTTCCCTTTTAAGTGAGAGTGTTAGTCCTTACAGAACCCCGCCCCCTGTCCTCCTTTTTAACGAGAACTACCAGTGCAGCCCTATTTATTCCCAGTGTTGTGAGCATGGATTTTTGTACGTTGTGTGCGTTGCGTGATCATGTCACACCCCTCGGTACACTCACAGGAAAGAAACAATGTTAATGAGAACATGTCGAATATTTTTTTTGTATGATGCAGCCCTCTTACGGAGAGGAGAAAGAATTAAAGGATGTTTCTTAATAATTCCTCGTGTTTTTAATGACTCATTCTAGCACTGTCGCTCGTAGGATCTTTAGCTGTGAGCCTTCAATGTTATCCATCCAAAAGTATTTGGACATCCCATTCAAGTTGTGGGTTTGGCATGAAATGAAGCATATAGCCATCCGTTTCCATAGGCAGTCAATAGCTCAGTGGCTTTATCACTCGCTCAACGTGGCACAGATTCTCCTCCAGAGCAACGAACAACTGATACAGCCTTAAAGTACAATCTTTTGTTCGTGAGTCTTACTTTTTTAATATTAAGGTCATATTCTTCTTGTCAGCAAGTCAAGGGCAGATCAGTCTGAGTTATACAAGGTCTGAGTCGCTTTCAGTTCTTTCTGCTGGCCTCTGGCTCCACCTAGAGCTTCACCTCCATGAAACACATGCCTGGGTATTCCACTGTATCGCTACACACACACACACACAGAGGAGAGGACATTTGAGATTAGTGTGTAACAAAAATGGCAAAATAAGGTGCACTTTGATATTTCTATGGTTTTATGGAAAGTTGGAGAGAGTGTGTGTGTGTGTGTGTGTACCATCTGGTTCCTGGGAGGATGACGATACTGAGTGTGTGTTCTTGCAGAGCACTGAAGATCTTCCCCAAGTTCCTGTCCATAGCCCGCAGCACACCTTCTGTCTCTCGGTCCTGCCAACACACAGCTGCACACTGACACCCAAACACGTCCGCTGGCTTTAAACATGTCCTTTCTCCGACTTTAACACTTACCTGTGCACAGGTAAATCCTGTGGGCTCCTCATCCTTCACCTCTGGTTCGGCAGCGACGGGGTACGAGTGTGTCCAGGTGCGCATGTGTGGGGGGGTGAGCGCGCGACAAACGCTTAACTTCCTGCTTCCGATCTGCACCGGAGAGCTGAGCGCAGCAGATACACTCTCGGCGCTGACGAACTCTGAACACGAACACACAGGTGGACTGGTTATGATTGCTGAGCTGTAACGGAGGCACTTCATTCTAAACCCCAATGATGTCTTACAATCTGACCCTAAGTGCCTTCCATTATCCCTTGCTGTTTCTCACTTCACACTCTGACCCTTTTCGCCTTCCACTATCCCTTGTCATTTCTTATTTTGAAGTCTGGTCTTTTTGGCTTTATCCCTTGTGGTTTCTCATTTTGCACTCTGATCCTTTTCGTCGTCCATTGCTGTTTCTCTTTTTCACACTCCGACCCTTTTCGCTTTCCATTACCCCTTGCTGCTTCTGATTTAGCACTCGGACCCCTTTAGCTTCCATATGCTTTGCTGCTTCCCATTTCCCACTAAGCTCTTTCGCTTTCCATTAAACATTACCGTTTTACACTGCGCACTCTGACCCCTTTCACTTTCCGTTAAACACTGCCATTTCACATGTTGCAGTCTGACCCTTTTTGCTTTCCATTCTCCCTTCCCATTTCAGATTTCACATTCTCCCCTTTTGCTTTCCAGTTACCCATTGCTGTTTCTCATTTTGCACTCTGACCATGTTTGTTTTCCACTCTTGTCATTTATTTCACACACTCAGCCTTTTTGCTTTCCACTATGCGTTGCTGTTTCTCACTTTGCACTCTTGACGCTCTCACTTTCCATAATTCTTTGTCGTGTTTCACTTTGCACTCTGACCCCTTTCGCTTTCCACTATCCCTTGTCATTTCTCATGTCACATTCTGACCCCTTTTGCTTTCCACTATCCCTTGCTGTTTCTCATTTTGCACTCTGACCCCTTTTGCTTTCCATTATCTGTGGCCATCTCACATTTTGCTGTCTGACCCTCTTTGCCTTCCATGATCCCTTTCTATTGTCAACAGTGCATGTGGTTCTGACGACAGTCCCTTGCCGCGCTCCAGCCTAAAAGTGACCCTTTTTGCTTTCCACCACCTACTGCAGTTCACACAGTGAAAGTAGCTGATCTTACTGATGCGGGCGTGCCTCCTACATTTCCCAGACTCCTTTGCAGGAGTGATGTCATGACCGGGTCCGAACTCTCCGAGCACCCGTAGCAGGTCCCCGTCGCTCCGATGCCGGCGTGGGACTCCGCCCACGTAGATCACGTGGCTGTTCAGAAGGTCGGCCTGCAGTTCAGTGAGGGAGGCCTCCAGGTCCAAGGTGAGCTCACTGAGGGGGCGCTGCAGCTACACAACAAAAGTTAGGTCACTGACGTGTGTACACACAAACACACACACACACACAGTTAGGTGTTAGGCGTCTTACCCCGATGGTAGGGGCGCTGATTTGGGGGTCAGTGAGGGAGTGAAGAGCGAGCTGAGCACCTTCTAAATGTTTAAACTCAACCACGGCGTACAACTAAGAACAGAGAGAGATCAGACTCAGAAATATTCGGACGCGATAAATCGCCCGATGGGTGACTGTTCTCACCGCGTGTGTGAGGGGCAGCAGTCGGACTGAGCGCAGTGACCCGTAGCGTCGGAGTAGTTTGCGTATTTCCCTCTCTGTGTATTCCCAAGGTAAAGGTCCCACAAACAACACACACATCTGCCTCAGCCTATACGCCATCTACAACACACACAAGTTATACTTCCAAAAATATCCAGACGGCCACCTCGGGTCATGATCTCATAACAGGAGTGTAACATTTCACACCTGCTTTAGATGCTGCGGAGCGTTCTCTCGGTTTTTCTGTACATAGGACGAAAGTTGGACGACGCTCAGGGTGTACGACTGAGACGCCCTCCTAAACACACGCACACACTCTTTATCACTGATACAGGTGTGGCGGCGCCACAGGTGACCCGACGAAAGCCTCTCGAGCTCATTGGACCGCCCCAGAAAAAGTGCGGTTTGGCCGGCCTTGTGAAGGGCGTGTCCTAACCGGAGAGGGCTGTGGAGAGACACAGAGTTAGTTTTGACTTCGGTTTGGCCCTTTGCACTCTAACCCCTTTCACTTTCCATTATCACTTGTTGTTTCACATTTCATACTCTGACCCCTTTTGCTTTCCATTATGACTTGTTGTTTCACACTCTGACCCCTTTCGCTTTCCACTACCCCATCTGCTTCTCATTTCACAGCCTGACCCTTAGTGCTTTCCATAGCCCCTCTTTTGTTGGTGTGTTTCTGTGTCTGTGTGTTTTAGTTGGACAGATGGACCTGGTTTTGGGAGCGTGCCCCAGTCCATTTATGGCTCCGTTACCCACAGGAGGAGGCTGAACTCCCCAAAGGTCCTGCAGATGGGACTCAACGACCTGACAAAGGACAAGAGAGAGAGAGAGGGGTAGTTATGACCACCCCAGCGAGGGATAAGGGGTAGTTCAGGGGTAGTGCTTTACCCGTCTCGGGCCCATACTGATGAAGTACTGAGCGAGTTCCAGAGCAGCCGAAGCGTCCTCACTGGGGTCATGACCTGTCCTGTCTTCAGTCTGTATCTCCTTCCTAACACACACACACACACACACACACACACACGTACGTTTGTAGTGTTGAGTTGTTTGACTGCAGTGTGTGTGTGTTAGAGACTCACTTCAGTATGATGTGAGCTAAATGCTTCAGTTTGAACCTCTGGCCAAATTCTCTGCGGTACAGCAGGGACGTGTCGATCACATGGGGGTGGATCAGCTACACACACACACACACACACACACACACACACGCAGTAATTAATTAGAGAACTGTCACTGAAGCTCTACACAGTTAGACCTGTTTAAACACACGTTTAGAGCAGCAGCCATTTTATAATGCTCTCTGAATTATTAGTGGATAATCGAATTCCCTTTTTAATGCACTACATTACCCATAATGCACCATCATTCTAATGCACCTTTGCATAGATATCCTACAGTGGGAAGTGATTTACATCCCTAATACCAAACCACTCATTAGCCTTTAACACTTTGTAGTACTTAGCCATTAGCATTTTGGTAGCACTTTTTTGTACACAGCCCTTAGTAATTTGTTAGCACTTAGCCTTTAACACTTAACATTAATCCTTTAGCATTTTATTAGTTCTTAGCATTCAACACTTTACCCCTTGTTAGCACTTAACTTTTAGCACTTTGTTAGCACTTAGCATTGACCGTTTAGCATTTTGTTAGCCCTTTGTTAGTGCTTTGTAGCACTTGGCCATTAGCACTTTAAGACTTAGCCTTGAAGACTTATCATTAAGCCTTCAGCATTTAAATAGCACTTAGCCTTAGCATTTTGTTAGCCATTAGTCTCTTGTTGACCTTAGTCTATTGTTTAGCATTAGCTGATGTTGTTAGCCTCTCATTAGCCCTTAGCCACGTTTTATTCTTTACCTCCTCGCAGTGCTTTGCACTCCATTAGGTTAGCACTGTGGTTCTACAGTGAGTGCGTTAGCGTCCGTGTGCTGCATGAGTGCTGGCGTTAGCGCTGCTGCCCTTACCGGCTCCTGAACTCACCCTGAGGGAATGGAGGTCGTTATCGAGGGAGTGGCCCACCAGCACCGCGTCCCGCGGCAACACGTCCAACAGCTTAGACTGGACGTGCTGGAGGCGTGTGCTTACAGGATTCAGCATGGAGCGGGTGATCCCCGAAAACCTGAAACACACCCCACATCAAACCCCCCAGTGAATGTGTGTGTGTACCCGGTGTGTGAATGTGTGTGTGTACCCGGTGTGTGTGTGTGTGTGTGTGTGTGTGTGTGTGTACCCGGTGTGTGTGTGTTACCTGGTACAGTAGTCGATGATGGGGTTGAGAGGTTTCACCAGTTCATCCAGTACACACTGCCCCGTGCTGGTCACCATGGCGACCCGGGTCAGTTCCAGCCCTCCCCGTGTCATACACTGGAACAGAACACGGCTCACACGGTCAGCTTCACAGATGCATTATGGGTAACGCAGTTCTGATTACATTCTTACCATCTCGCAGTCCAGACCAAACAGAGGACTGCCGTCGGTCACCTCATCATCGGCCTGAGTGCATACGTATGCCTCACAGCCACGCCCACCTGAAAGGCATTATGGGTACAGGTAATACACAGGTAGAAATCCGTTCCCTATAGGGTGCGTTGTTTAGGGCGGTGGCCATTTTGTAATTCGGTCTGAATTATCAGCGAGTTATCAGATTCCCTGGTTAGTGCACTACACTACCCATAATGCACTGTAAATCTGGTGTATAACCAACAAACACTACTTCCACATAGATGTCCCACAATGCATTGTGATTTCATAATCCTAACACTTGTTAGCATTTAGCCAATTGTTAGCAATTAGCATCTTGTTAGCCCTTAGCCAATGTCTAGCTTTTAGCGTCTTGTTATCCCTTAGCCAATTGTTAGCCTTTAGCAACATGTTAGCCCTTAGCCGATTGTTAACAACTAGCGCCTTGTTGGCCAATTGTTGACATTTAATACAATAGCTAACACCAATTGTTAGCAATTGCCGTTGTTACCCTTAGCCAATTGGTAGCATTTAGCTTCATGTTATCTTTTAGCTAATTGTTTTTTAGCAACATGTTAGCCCTTGGTCAATTTTTAGCATTTAGTGTCTTTTGGGCACTTTGCCAATTGTTAGCTTTAAGCATCTTGTTGGCTTGTAGACAATTGTAAGCATTTAACATCTTGTTAGCTTTTAGCCAGTTGTTAGCATTTAGCATGTTGTTAGTCCTTGG
The DNA here is from genome assembly GCA_025084515.1 of Ancistrus triradiatus. Lineage (NCBI taxonomy): Eukaryota > Metazoa > Chordata > Actinopteri > Siluriformes > Loricariidae > Ancistrus > Ancistrus triradiatus. The sequence continues at coordinate 58,636 of JAJAGP010001012.1, forward strand.
CCAATAGTAAGCCTGTTTTTAGTCCATAATTAGCTTACTGTTAGCTCTTAGGATTGTGCTAGCCTATAATTAGCCTTTGTTAGACCATTGTTACCCCAGCAAATCATCAAATAGCATCTTATTAGTCCTCATCCTCTAGTTAACTCTCACTCTTGTTAGCCATTGACTTTTTGTTAGTTCTTAGATTATTTTTAGTCAATAGCCACTTGTTAGTCCATTGTTATAACCTTTATTGGCCTTTATTTGTTTGTTAGCTCATGGTTAGCTTCTTGTTAGCCCAAAATGAAGCCTTTCTTAGGCCATCATTAGACTGTAGTACGTTTTTAGCCCATTGGTAACCCTTTGTTAACAAATCATTAGCTCCTTATTAAAAGGTAAGCTTCTTGTTAGCCCATAATGTAGTCCTTTTTACCACATTGTTAGTCTATTGTTAGCTGATCTCTGCCTCTCTCACCTTTAACAGGGAAGTTCTTCTTGATCATTTCCTCCTTGGTCAGCAGGAAGCTGCTCAGCCCTTTCCTCCTCAAACCGTAGCACCGGATCACGGGGTGCCCCATCACACCTGAGACACAGGTAAGAGGTGTGTATGGTCTGGGACACGCCCACTGTGGAACGATGGAGTAGCCTGTACATCTGTATAAAGCTGACCTGTAGAGGGCGGGGTCCGGTCCTCTGGGTCAGACAGGATGGAGTCCCGAGGGTCGGGCAGCTGCGAGTCGAACAGGTCGGACAGCAGGTCTCCTGATGAGGGTACCAGGGTGTGTCTCTGGGGAGAGAAACCTCACATGGTGCCTCCATAACTCATGTCAAATGTTAGCTTTTAGCACCATGTTAGCCCTTACTCAAATGTTAGCTTTTAGCACCATGTTAGCCCTTACTTAAATGTTAGCTTTTAGCACCTTGTTAGCCCTTACTCAAATGTTAGCTTTTAGCATCGCCTTAGCCATTGCTCAAATGTTAGCTTTTAGCATCAGGTTAGCCCTTACCCAAATGTTAGCTTTTAGCATCGCCTTAGCCATTACTCAAATGTTAGCTTTTAGCACCATGTTAGCATCTTTTGGCATCATGTTAGCTGTTACCCAACTGTTAGCTCTTAGTATCATGTTAGCTGTTACCCAATTGTTAGCTTTTAGCATTGTTAACTTTTACCCAACGGTTAGTGTTTTGAATCTTTTTAGCCCTTTGCCAATTGTTAGCTTTTTAATGTCTATAGCCATTAGCCAAATGTTAGGTATTAGCACCTCGTTCGCTCGTAGCCAACTGCAGTCCTTAACCAACTGTAAGCATTTCTAGTACATCGCTAGCTTATTGTTAGCTCTTAGCTTCTTGTTGGTCTATCATTAGCCTCTGTTAGCCCATCGTTACCCCTTGTTAGCAAATCATTAGCATCTTGTTAGCCCTGAGCCTCTTGTTATCCATTGACTTTTCGTTAGTTCTTAGATTCTTTTTCAGTTCTTTAGTTGGTTAGCCCTTCGCTAACCTTTAATCTCATTCAGGTGTGCTTTAGTGAGTGAAGTGCCCTTACTGTAGTGTACTTTCTGCTCAGGTGCTTAAACTGAGAGAGGTATCTGTAGAAGTGCAGCTGGGTCAGACCCTCTAACACCACCACGTGCACTCTGCTCACTCTGCGGGTGTGCTGCAGCTCACACCATCTACACACACACACAGTGGAGTGGATTAGGGCGTAGCCGATTCTGTGTGTGTGTGTGTGTGTGTGTGTGTGTGTGTGTGTGTATTTATTTATAATGGGATCAGTACTGTGGTTTGCTGATGGGTTGATGTCTGTAGGAGAGGCAGTACTGCAGCAGATCAGAGACGTCCCTCACACTGACCCCCTCACACCACCGCCCTGCATCCACAGCTACATCACCGACCCCCTCCGGCACCACATCCTCATCCACCTTCAGCTTCTTATCAACCCCGTCACACACTGATACACACACAGTCATAATAACCGATAATCAGGAAGTCATTCATTAGAACCTAAATACAGGGACAAAGTCATTCATAAGAGTTCATCAATAAATAAGGAAATAAAAGGAAATACTTATACACAACTGGTAACAGCAATTCATCAATTATTAATAACATTATTAATATTATTAATTTTATTTATTAAATTTTATTATTAAATTATTAACAAATGGGTAATAAATAGTTAAATTAATAAATACATAAATAAGAAAACTATTTAATTAATAAATATAAAACAAAAAACAGTGACAAATATTTAGTTAAATAAAGTAAATAAATTAAATAAATATATACATAATTTAAAAAAATACATTTAATAAATATTTTAACAAATTAATTAAAACTAAGTCAAAAGTAATTAAGTAAAAAAGTAAATGCGTAATAGGTAAATAATTTTAAGTAAATAATTAAAATATTTAAGTTCTTAAATATAGACAATGAATACATTAATAATAAAAAAACAATCAAGCTATTAAATAAAATAAATAAGTAAATACAAAAATAAATATAAATAATAATTATAAGTCAAATCAAATAAGTAAATATTGCAATCCAGACAAAGAAAATAAACAAAAGCTATTAAATAATATAAACAAATCATAAAATATGTTAATTAGTAATAAATACTTTCACATGTAAGCTATTACATACATTAATGGATACATTTAAGAAAGTAAATATTTAAATTTATAAATTAGTAATAATATTTAAAGAACTAAAAAACGTAAATGAATAAGTAAGCTATTAAACAAAATAAATAATAAAACATGTAAATTGCTAAATATTTTTAATATGTAAGCTATCAAAAAATGTAAATAAATAAATAATAAAATACCTATTTACAGTCATAAGTAAAGGAAACAAATAATTTGGTAATACATATTTAAATAATAAAATATGAAATAAGTAAATAAATAAATAAATAACACAAAAATGAAATCAATAAATAAAGGAAATATGTAAATTAGTATTAAATACGCTAATAGTAAGCTTTTAAATAACATTAATAATAAAATAAATAAATATTAAATTCATAAACAAGGGGAATGCATATTTAAATAAATAAAATATGAAATAAGCTAATAAATAAATAATACAAAAACTAAATACATAAAATAGTAAATAATAAAATTAATAAACAAAGAATATAAGTAAATTAGTAATAAATACTTTAATAATATGCTGTTAAATAAATTTAAGGGTAAAATAAGAAATATTTAAAGGTATGAATAAAGGAGATAAAACATTTAGCAATAAACATTTAAATAAATGAGACAGCTACACAGGTAAAGTACGTACAGGTGTGATCGAGATCGCGCTTCCGTTTACACCTGGCCTCCTCGGCCATGACGTCACCACCCGAGGGCCCCACCCTCCCCGCCGCAGAGCTGCACGGGCTCTCCGGTTACCAAGGAGACCAACTGCTGACCATTCGCTAGCATTAGCTTACGAACTTACTTCTGTAAACAAAACAAGCTTCCGTGATGAGTAAAATAAACCGTTACGATCCCTTTTAACACCGCGAGCTCTGAATAATATAATATAGAGATATGTATATCTTTATTTCTATAGTATAAATATTTTATATCATTTATATAACATAAATAAAGAGGTTTTACCGGTAGCACCGAGGCTAAGTGCTAAACTCACGTGCATCCATCTGTCGCTCTGAATCGATTAGCAAACCTACCAGTGAGTCCGAACAGAGCACCGGATGTGACGTCCAAGAGCGCGGCGGTTTAAATCGGTCAGTCGCGCTGTTTGCTTTGTTTTTCTATAAGCAGCGTAATTATGTCGTTTTGAAGCTGGGTTGTAACGCCTTCTATCATGTGTGAACGGTAACCGCGGCGAAAAAGCTCCGACTTAACGACAACCGGACTAAAGAAACGCCATGTCAACAAAGAAGCTGGCGAGGTAATAAACACTCATTCAGTGTACACGAACACTTGCATTAAACACTCATTCAGTGTACACGAACACTAACGTTGTGTGATGCTGTCGTGTTGTTGTTGTGTGTTTTAGAGAGCTGGGGTTGATCCGGAGGAGCAGTCAGAGCTCACAGAAACACAAACCATCTGCTTCGAGTAAGATCACTAACACACACTCTCACCTGTATCACACCGCAGAGTGTATCACCAGCTCATTAACTGTGTGTGTGTGTGTGTGTGTGTGTGTGTGTGTGTGTGTGTGTGTGTGTGTGTGTGTGTGTGTGTTACAGAGCAGATCTTCTCTTATCTGATCGTCATAGACTTTGAGTCGACCTGCTGGAAGGAGAAAAATACCTATGGTCAGGAGATCAGTGAGTGTCTGATCAGTGCTGCAGACTGAGCTGGGATGTTATCCGGCTGTAGTACAGCGGCTGTGGAGTGAGACCAGTGCAGTGTATAACCCCAGCTACACAGCGGTGGTCACACTGCACAAACAATACAGGCTGCAGCTCACACAGGGTTGCCAGATCTTGTTAAAGGATTTAAGCAGCCCGGTCTATGGAAATAAACCCAAAACAAATTGGTTCAAAGACAAAAAAAAAGAAAAAGGCTTAAAACAGGCAACCTACTACAATGTGATAGTGACAGCTTGATCAGTTCTAATAATGATGATAATAATAACAGTAGTAATTATGATCATGAAATAATGCTATTAATAATGATATAATGTGAGAGTAATAACAACAACTATAATAATAACAATAGTAATGATGATAATAATGACAGTTGTAGTAATAATAATGATGATAATAATAGCAATAATAATAACAACAACAATGATAATGATGATAAAAATAGTAGTGGTGAGAATAAAATCAACAGCAACATTAATAATTATAATAATTGCAATAGGAATGATAATTATAATGATGATGATGATGATAATAATAACAACGACAATGGTACAACCCACAATAACCAATATTTTTAACAATAGAAAGTTAGAATAAGCAGACCTGGCAACCGTGAGCTCAGACCAGCTTGTAGCTTGTTTCTGTGTTTCTACGTACAGTTCATTATTTCACACTCGGTGCCTGTGATTATCTAATGTAATCAGAATCCACCTCACAGCAGTCACAGGTACTGTAGGGCATTGTTCTTGGAATAAAGAACATGAATATATTGTGTGTGTGTGTGTGTGTGTGTGTGTGTGTGTGTGTGTAGTTGAATTCCCTGCAGTGCTGCTGAACACGTCTAACGGAGAGATCGAATCTGAGTTCCACTCGTACCTCCAACCGCAGGAACATCCTGTATTATCATCCTTCTGTACGGAACTCACCGGGATCACCCAGGTACCCACACACACACACACACACCATTATAATTATAAATATATAACCCCATACCCTTCTGTAGCTGCATCGCTGTATGGCGGAGCTGAATGCCGCTCTCTGATTGGTCCGCAGGAGCAGGTGGAGGCGGGGCTTCCTTTGCCCGTCTGTCTGTCCCGGTTCATGCGTTGGATCCACACACTGCAGCAGGAGAAAGGCGTGGTCATCACCGACACACACACTGCTGCAGCCACGCCCCCCAAACCCTGTGCCCTCATCACCTGGTCAGGTAACGCATGCGCACACACACTCACACTGCTGCAGCCACGCCCCCCAAACCCTGTGCCCTCATCACCTGGTCAGGTAATGTACACAGACTCAGATTCTGTGTGTGTGTGTGTGTGTGTGTGTGTGTGTGTGTGTGTGTGTGTGTGTGTGTGTGTGTGTTCAGACTGGGATTTAGGAGTGTGTTTGCAGTACGAGTGTAAACGGAAGCAGATCACTAAACCTGAAATCCTGAACAGCTGGATCGACCTCCGGGCCACCTACAGGGTAACACACACACACACAAATTGCAGTGAGGTTAATAACTGAGGCTCCGCCCCTAAGGTGATGCATTTCTGTTTGATCTTTATAGCTTTTCTACAGCAGAAAGCCGAAGGGATTAAACGGAGCTCTACAGGATCTGGGCATCGAATTCTCAGGACGAGAGCACTGTGGTATAAACACACAACCACACAACCTAACACTACACCAATAAATAACAACAACCACACAATACAAGACTTCACACTGTACAACCATGACCACTGTGTGTGTGTGTGTGTGTGTGTGTGTGTGTGTGTCTGCCTGTCTGTTCGTTTGTCTCTGCTTCTCTCTCTGTGTTTCTGTTTGTCTCTCTTTGTGTGCTTCTGTCGTTCTGTCTGCTTCTCTTTGTGTTGTCTCTGTGTTTTTGGCTCTCTCTCTGTCTTTGTGTTTCTGTCTCACTGTCTCTGTTTCACTCTCCGTGTCGCTGTGTTTCTGTGTCCCTGTTTCTGTCTCCGTGTCTCTTGCGTGTCTGGTTTTGCTGTGCAGTTAGTGCTGAGAGTGATAGCTTAATGCTCTCTGAAAGCAGTGTGAAATGGGATGACGGCTTTTTATGACGGTTATGTATTTAGTTGTATGATCACCTTTATGACTTAAATAGCACTTTAAAATGTTTTTTTATTGTGATTATATAACAATTATTTAATGTGATTTATAAATGTCTGTATAATACTGTAGTGTCTTTATTAGAGTTGTTCTGTAACAACACTGTCAAAGGCACTAGGCTGAAATGTAGCTCTAAGATGCTGTCATTATTATCATTATTATTGTTATAAACACAATATAATGACGGTATGTAGTTTTTGTTGGTTGAATGGTAAAATAAAGTCTCCTTAAAGTCTCTCTCTGTGTCTCTGTCTGTGCCCGTGTCTGTCTGTCTGTGTGTTTTATTGTCTGTAGGTCTGGACGACGCTCGGAACACGGCTCGTCTGGCCTGGAGGATGATCGCAGACGGCTGCGTGATGAAAATAACCAAATCCCTCAGCAGGGTGAGTCGGTCTCCTTCAGGTCCTGTTTGCTCCCTCAGAGACCTGCACAGGTGATCATAAATCCTGTGTGTGTGTGTGTGTGTGTGTGTGTGTGTGTGTGTGTGTGTGTGTGTGTGTGTGTGTGTGTGTGTGTGTGTGTGTGTGTGTGTGTGTGTGTCTGACTGATTACAAAATGATGTTATTTATACATGTTTACAAGTGTGCGTGTGGTGTGGGTGTGGCGGCGCGTGCCCCCCGCCTTAATGTTACCGTGACTCCCCTTCACCCAGACGATGATGAAGACGAGGCCCGGCCCACCGGCTGCAGGTGTGTGTGAACGTCCCGGAACATCGACGCACGCCGGCACGTCCACACACTCGAGTGTGTGTCAGAGTTTGGTGTCCCCTCGCACCACCCTGACCTCTCTCACCGCCCCCCTGTGTGTGACTCTGCCCACTCTGCCCGTCACCACCCTCACACACCTGAGCTCTGATTGGTCAGAGGAGTACCTGGTGACGGAGGCAGACTCCGGTTCCTATGATGACGTGGTCCTGGAGGATACAAAGCCACGCCCACACGCCTCTGATCTTACAGTCACAGACCCGTACAGGTCACTGACTCGCCCTGGAATCTACAGCACTACAACTCCCAGCATCCCTTTCTCCATCTATAAAGACCAATCAGAGAACAACCAATCAGCCAGATCCTCCTCCTCCGTCAACCAGTCATCTCTCACTTCCATCTCCGTCAACCAATCAGCTTTCTCCTCCTTTTTTACCAAGCCATCACCATGCTCCTCAGTTTTTAACCAATCAGCTTCCAGATCCTCTTCCGTCACCCGATCGTCTCACTCGTTCTCATCCGTTAACAAATCCGCCCTCTCCACCAACCAATCCGCTCTCTCGTTTCGTTCTGGGAACCAGTCCACAAAGAACCCGTCCCTCCCGGCCCCGAGGGGTGGGGCTCAAAGGGGCGGGGCTAAGATAACGTCTCCGCTGTGTGACTGTGGCCGTCGGTCCAAGAGGTTAATGGTGTGTAACGGAGGGCCGAACCAAGGACGCGCCTTCTACACCTGCGCTGTCAGGAAAAGCTCAGGCCCCACCCCTCTTAACCCCGCCGCCCCTCGAGGTAAAGGGTGTGGTTTCTTCAAGTGGGAGTCGGCCCTGATCAAAGCCTCGCCTGCTATTGGACGGAGCTTTAATCTGAACTCTGCAGCTTCCAGAAGCTTCCGCTGATTTATTATATTATCCTTATTTATTTTTTATACAGTATATTATTAAAGTCAGAGTCTGTAAGGGAATGTAGAGCTGTTTTTGCTATGAAGTGAAGAAATGATGTGAATGTACAGTTTTTAAAACTTTAGTTCCTTTAACCAGTTTTATTTTGGTCAGTCACTGATGTATCATGATTTTTATAATGCTGTAATTACATTAATTGTTTTAAAATGTTTTTATGACATGAAATAAAATATAACTTAATGCAAAGACGTTGAAAGTGAGTTATGCTAGGTTAATTATGTTAAAAATGAGGTTCATATACAGTATATACACGTATATAGCAGATAGGTAAGAGCCTCCCATCAGATTATTACTGCATTGGTGATGATGTTTCAGCTGGCAGCAAGTTCTTTAACCCTAACTGATGCAGTGAGCAGCTTCTCATTTGGTAAACTACCATGTCGAAAGATACATCCTGTGGCCGTGGAAAAGATGTTGTAAGGAGATTGCTGAAACTACTAAAATTGAGTTAAGAACTATCCTACGCATTATTAAAAAGTAGAAGGACAGTGGGGAAACATCATGTTCGAGAGAGGAATGTGGTCGGAAAAAGAGCTTGAATGATGGTGATCGGCGATCCGTTAAATGTTTGGTGAAATCAAATCGTAGAAAAACAACAGTAGAACTCAGGGATATGTTTAATAGTGAAAGTAAGAGCATTTCCACACGCACAATGCGAAGGGAACTCAAGGAACTGGGACTGAACAGCTGTGTAGCTTTAAGAAAACCACTCATCAGTGAGGCTAACTGGCAAAACAGCTTCAATTTGCTAAGGAGCATAAAGATTGGACTCTGGAGCAATGGAAGGAGGTCATGTGGTCTGATGAGTCCAGATTTACCCTGTTCCAGAATGATGGGTGAATCAGGGTAAGAAGAGGCGGCTGAAGTGATGCACCCATCATGCCTAGTGCCTATCGTACCAGCCTGTGGGGGCGGAGCTATGATCTAGGGTCGGTCAGGTCTGGGTTCAGCAACGTTATGAGCCCAAAGAATGAGGTCAGCTGATACCTGAATATACTGAACCACCAGGTTATTCCATTAATGGATTGTTTCTTCCCTGATGGCACGGGCATATTCCAAGATGACAATGCCAGGATTCATTTGGCTCAAGTTGTGAAAGAGTGGATCAGGTAGCATGAGACATCATTTTCACACATGGATTAGTCACCACAGAGTCTAGACCCCATTGAGAATCTCTGGGATGTGCTGGAGCAGACGTTGGCAGGGGCCCAGATCTCCCATCATCAGTACAAGATCTTGGGGAAACATTAACGCAACTCTGGACAGAAATAAATGCTGTGACATTGCAGAAGCTTGTGGAAACGATGCCCCAGAGAATGCGTGCCGTCATCAAAGCTAAAGGTGGTCTAACGGAATATTAGAGTGTGTGACCTTTTTCTTTGGCCAGACAATGTGTATATGCACTTTATATGTGTGTAATTTGAGTCTTATTGAACAGTTATATATTTTCACCTATTGTCTTTTAACTATTTAAAGAACTTGTTAAAATTTTTGTTCATATATGCATATGTAGTTAATCATTATTAATCATTTATTTTTATATAATTTAATCATTATTATATAATTATAATCATTATTTATCTTGTTCATATTTTATTTACCACCACAGTTATGCTTTATTTAAATTTTGATTCATTTGACCGTTTTATGTCCCAAACAGGTTATTTATTGTAAAGACGGTGATCACAGCTTTTTCAGTACAAGTGTGAATATGTCTCATGCCAGTAAAGCAACTTTGAATTTGAATTTGTTTATCTAAATTATTTTAAATACGTTTATATTTTTAGGAAAAAAACGATTTCTAACGGTCGGTTGCAACGTTTATTTATACATGATAGTAACTTTTTATCATCATATTAGTAAAGCTGTATTAAACTAACAAAACAAGGTTGTAATAACTCTATATTAACATTTAATCCCTTTTTGTTTTGCTCCGTGACCCGAGCTGGTTCCCTATGTAGTGCGCTAGGGTGTCGGCCATGTTGTAGTGCTCTGAGTCCTTCACACAGCGCATGCGTGCCGGCCCCGCTTTCGTCGCTAATTTGTTTCGATACAGTCATTATTTATAATCTTTCCCCTCATCATTACTGATCTTATTTCATATTTTAGAGCTTTGGCTCTAATTCGAGGACTTTATAAGAGATAAACAGCTATAAGGTGTGTGTGATATCCGTGTTATAGACGTTGTTGCGCTGAATGCTAACGGTTTAGCTACAGAGCTGCTAACCTGTGTTTATATAAGAGGGGTGATTTTATTACGGCTTGTCATGGCTTTAAATTCTGTGTAATATTTCATGTATTTTATTCCGGGTCCTGGCGGTTAAGCAAAAGTAAAATCGATCTTCTGGTGAAATCAGGGATTAAATAATAACACATAACATAATAAAAGCCCAGACACCAAAACGAAAGGTGCATCAAGTGACACAGCATTAATTAGTTGTGTATGTATGTGTGTGTGTGTGTGTGTGTTTAGGTAGTGTGTGATGTCTGAATTTAGGAACGACAGGAGGAAGAGGAGGAACAGGCACTTTGGAGGGGGAAGGGGTGGAGGCAAGAGGTGGCGGGGTAGCAGGGACCTGCAGCCGGGGATGGAGGGGGTCATATTAACCTGCTACAACAGCCAGCAGCATCAGTGCTTATCAGAGGCCTACAGCTTACTGAACGAGTACGGGGACGCAATGTACGGACCTGAACAGGTAACACACACACACACACACACACAGATATGCAGCGTACTCCGATCTAGAAACCAGATTAAGAAAAAGATAGAGCTGGATTTCTTCCCAGTAATTGGATTACTCGTTGCAGATATACCAGTTACCCGATTGTAATCGGTGTTTTCGGTATGCACGAGCGTTCCCCCGCGGAACCCAGGCCTGTGTGATTCTAAAGATTTGGCTTTATTTGGCCTCTTTATCCATCGACTTTAGCGGGTTTTTTTCTTGCTGGATCTGGCAACCCCGGAATTTGCCATGGAATTAAAAGCGGCGAAGCGGCTATCGGACGCTTTGGAGAGACTCTGAAATGCAGTATCTACACAGTACATTGCAGCATTCATATGTCCTTCTGTCTGTCCGTGTCTGTCTGCCCCTCTCTGTGTCCACCTGTCTCTCTTGCTCATCTCTCACTGTCTGTCTGCCTCTACACGTGTCTGTGTGCTTCTGATTGGATCGCTCTCTCTTTGTCTCTTTCTCAGAGAGACACAGATCCTGACGAGCTGAAGTTCGATGATGATGATGATGAGGAGGAGGAGGAGGAGGAGGATGATGATGATGAAGACGAAGACGATGCAGAGGGAGGTTCGAGGAGGGAGGGTCAGCATCGGTTCCAGTCCTGCCCACAGAAGAGAGCGAGACGTTTCATGGCTGTACGGACCGGAGTCAGTAACGTGCTCTTCATCCGCACTCTGGGAGTGGGTGAGCTTCATCATCCTCATCCTCATCATCATTATGACAGTTATAATCAGAGCAGTCTTTGTAATCTGTGCCGTGTGTGTCCCCCCCACCCCCCCGTCTGTGTCTCTGTCTCAGACCCGGACCGGTTGGTGCACCGCATTTTCCAGGACCTGTACGAGACGGGCGAGCTGAAGTCCCAGACCATCCTGCGCATGCTCCCCGTGAGCGCCTCCTGCAGGGCCATGCCCGAGGACCTGATGTACTTCCTCAGCAGCTTCCTCCAGCCCTGGTTCCTCTGGCCCAAGCACGCCACCTACCAGGTCTGCGTCAAATTGCGCGACAGCAGCCAGAGGCTCCGGGACGAGATCGTCAGGAACGTAGCAGGTGAGCTCACGGACGGCTGCGTCGCTCAGAGCCAGGGCGGGCCTCGACTCTCAGGGGGGCGGCTCTTAATAAGGACTAACGAAGTAAAGACCAAACTAAAGAAAGTATGAAAGAACGAAAGAAAGAATGACACAAGAAGTAAGACAGAAAGAAAGAACAAAAGAAATAAAGAACGAAATAAAGAATCAAAAAAAGAAAGAATGAGACAAAAAGTAAGTAAGAGAAAAAAGAAGGAGCGTTGCGGAACGTGGCGGAAAGGCAAAGAAAGACAATGAAAGAAAGCTGTAAAGAAAGAAAAATATGGAAAGAAAGAGACAAGGAGAGATGAAGTAAAAAAGTAAGAATGAAAGAACAAAAAAGTAGGAATGGGACAAGGTGAGAAAGAAATAAAGAAAACGCCTACAAGGAGATAGAGAGAAAGACAAAGAATGAAAGAAAGGACACAAAAATAGAAAACGAAAGAAAGAAAGACAGAGAGACAGACATAAAGAAAACAAAGAGAAATTAAGAAGAGAGAAGGAGCGATAACGACAAAAGGAAGAAGGAAAGAATAAGACAAGGCAAGAAAGAAAGAAAGAAAGAAAATAGAGAGAGAGAGAGAGAGAGAGAGAGAAACAAAGGACAAGAAGTGAATAAATAAAGACCTGAATAAATAATGAAATAGCTTTCTTGACTAAGTGTAGCCCAGCAGGGGGCGTGGCTGTGACTGAATGAGTCCGCTCAGTTCCTCAGCGGGCGGTTTGTGTCTCCCCTCAGGTCTGGTGAGCGAGCTGAACCCCCGGAACAGGGTGAACCGGGCCAATCCTGAGCTCAGCCTCATCATCGAGGTCATCCAGTCCGTCTGCTGCATCAGCGTGCTGCGGGACTTCCCCCGCTTCAGGAAGTACAACCTGCAGGAGCTGGCTAAGGAGCGGGCCGCTCACAGACAGGGGCACCCCGCTCCCAGGGAACCGCCCACTCAGGGCGAGGGACCGCCCACTCAGGAGAGGGAACCGCCCACACTGGTGAAGGAACTGCCCACTCAGGAGAAAGAACCACCCACACAAGAGGAGACTAACAATCAAGAGCGTGACCAACAGGAGGCGACCAAGAGCGAAACCAATCCAGAAGAACAGCATAGAGAGGGCGGAGCCAGTACAGAGGGAGCTGCCTCCCAGGACAATGGGGTAAAAGAGGCGGAGCCAGAGTGATCCTGTATATAGGGAATGACTTTATGTTGGGTTTGAGTCGTTTATTCCATCCTTAGCGTTAAACTGATTCCCTGTTTGATGGCTGAGTGCTTTGTTTTTAGTTCGAATGCAGATGAACAAAGGAAAAGCTTCTCTTCTTTACCCTGAATAAACTCTAACTGGTCTGAAACACAAAACACCCTCTGAGATTTATTATTCATGAGAAAAAAAACAAGGTAAAGTGGAGAAAGTAAAGTAGAAAAACACAGTGCAGTGAAGAAAAGAAAGAAAAACTAGGTCAAGTGTACAAAGGAAAGACAAAACAAGATAAAGTGGATAAAAGAAAAAGAGGTAAAGTAGAGAAAAGGGAATTAATATTATAAAATTAATGTATAATTGTATTTATTATTAATATTTATACAATTATAAATTATGTATATAATTCATTTCACATAAAATGTATCCATGAGTGTTGCTTGCATGGGGATTTCTAATTAATTAATGTAATTTTATTTATATATTACTGTAGCTTGATATAATTAAAACTGAAACTTTTGTCATAATTTATTTAGCTATATTAATATTTTTATTTATTGATAATTTATGTATTATTTAAACTAAACTTTCTCGGAAGGCCCCATAGGTTTGATTTTAATGGCTACGTTTCAATTCGTTTTCTTTTCCCTATGTAGTGCACTATTTAGGGTGTCTGCCATTTTCTAGTACTCACTGCGCATGCGTGTCTAATCTCCTGTATATATCCAACGTGGGTTTGTTAGGCTAACGGTCATTATTTTATGGTATTATTCCGATTCTTTGGTGATTTTATTCCATATTTAGAGAATCGGGTTTAATTGGAGGACTTTATATGAGATAAACCGCTGTAAGGTGAGTTTCATTTATTGGTTTTAGAGGCGTTGTTGCGCCGAATGCTAACGGTTTAGCTACAAAAGCTAAAGTAAGGGTAGCACATATCTGTTTATGTTCAGTTAGGTAATGTTGTAGCAATGTACATTAACAGCTGTATTTATGTTTGTTGTTATTTTATTCATTTTTAATGACTGACCTTTTGGAATACTCGTGTAAGAATTGTTGAGCTTAAAAAGAGTAAAAATAAAGTGCGTTTCAAAATAAAAGTCCTGTATGTAACAGGTGTGGGTGTGTGATGTCTGAGGCGAAGAAGAGGAAGAGGTATTATGGGGTGGGTTCGGCTAAGAGATGGAGGGGTAACAGGGAGCTGCAGGCTGGGATGCAGGGGATCCTGATAACCTGCAACCGCAACCAGGCCCAGTGCAGAGCAGAGGCGTACAACTTACTGAACGAGTACGGAGACGCTCTGTACGGTCCTGAGCAGGTAACACTGACGCCCCCTACTGTCCATCAGCAGTCTGTCCATTGGCAGGGTGCCCTGGTAACGGCTGGGTGTGTGTTCCAGTTAGCAGAACCTGAGGTGCTGAAGAGCAGTGAAGAGGAGGCTGAGGAAGAGGAAGATGACGATGCTGAAGCAGCCCTGAAGAAGGAAGTTCAGCAGATTCAAACCCAAACACAGAAACGACAGAGACGCTTCACGGCATTGGACAGTGGAGCCAACAACGTGCTCTTCATCTGCACGCTGGACCTGGGTGAGCATCATCATCATCATCATCATCAGAGCATGAGTTTAAATCCAAAAAACATGCCTTTGATTCACCTGATTTACAGCCCCAAATCAGGACCAGTTGGGACGATAACAAACACACACAGTGTTTCTTACATTTACTTTCACTTTTATTTCATTGCAGACAGCATGAACCTGAGACATTTCATAATTTCATCTGTTAATAAACATCCATTGCTGCATTTCAGACCTGCAACACTTTCCAATGAAATTTAGGATGGGGGAAATTTAGGGCTAATAATGAGATATCACTAAATAATAATGATGTGATTTCAAACAGGTGATTATAATCATGATCTGGTACAAAAGCTGCATCCACTAAAGTCTCTGAGGAGTAAAGATGATCAGAGGATCTCCAGTTTATTAACAGATATTTAAAAGCAATGTTCCTCAAAGAAAGACTGGAAGGGATTTATATATTTCAGTCCAAACTTTTTCTGATTAATCTTGTTGATAAATGCTGGACGTCCCTGATAAAGATGTCGTCTTGAAGGCAGCTTATGTTGCTCTAAAATCTCAGTGTACTTTTCTGCATTAATGCTGCATCACAGAAGTGGAAATGACCTTTACCAAGGGCCCTGACCCGACCCCATACCATGACAGAGCCTGGCTTTTGGTTCCTCATAACAGTCTGGATGGTCCTTTTAGTCAAAAAAAAGATCTGTTTTACCAATGGGTCTGAGCACAATCCCTGTCTCCACTGTATGATGGGCCATCCCAGATCCTCCAAGCCCAGAGAAGCCGACGCCCCTTCTGGGCATGGTTATAACATAAGGCTTCTTTTTAGCACAGTAACGTTTTAAGTGGTATCTGTGAATGTAGCTCTGTATTGTAGAGCTTGATGAAGGTTTGATAAAGGAATCCCTTGTCCATGTGGTTCTATCAGCTATTGATGAATGATGGTTCTTGATGCAGTGCCGCCTGAGGGAGCGGAGATCACCCCTCTGCAGATGTTTTTTAAGCAGATGAAATAAAAGTCAAAGGAAGTGTAAGGAAAACTGCGTTGTTTTTATTTATTTATTCATATATATATTTTTTGCGATTTCCATACTGTCCCAACTTTTTCTTTTTTGGGGGTTGCACTTAAACTCGTACGCTGTCTGTTACAGATGCTCAAAGCTCAGGAGTCAAACTCAGAAGTGTCAGATCACTGAAATGAGTCATTATGTGAAGAATAAGAAGTTATTTTTTATTCTTCAGTCCAGAAGATGTTGGTTTATTGTGAACTCTGAGTTCTGATTCACTGACGCGATTCAGCAGTTGAATCATTAAAGTTATGGAAGAATAGACTCTACAGACTGCTATGTTTATGCTTGATTTATGTCATTCACTGAATCAGAACAGTAACCGAATCACAATACAGTAAATGAATCATACACTCCATTACAAATTCATATTATTGAATCATATTGTATTTTGAATGAATCACTGCTGAATCAGAATCAGTTTTCAGAATCGACTCTGCAGGGCTGATATATGTTTGATTTAAACGTGTGTATCAGACCCGGACCTGTTAGTACACCGAATCCTGAAGGACGTGTGTGATACGGGTAAGCTGAAGTCACGTGCCATCCTGCGCATGCTGCCCGTCAGCGGGTCGTGTAAAGCCTTTCCTGAGGACATGATGATCTTCCTGAACTCCTTCCTGCAGCCCTGGTTCCTCTCACCCAAATACGCCACCTACCAGGTCTGCTACAAAGCACGCAACAGCAGCCACAGCATGAGGGAGGAGGTCATCAAGAACGTGGCCGGTAATCTCACACACACACACACACACACTCGCAGGCATACGGGCATTAAACACAGGGTGCCATGGTGCGGTCCTGGGTGGGTCTGTCAGTGTCAGGACCCCTAAACAGGAAGCCCACAGTTACCGGAAATGTAAGGATAAGAGAATCTGCTAAATGATTGCAATGTAAATGTTTAACTAATGGCTTGTTTATGTGTGGGCGGGCACCTCTCTGGGGTAGCTCCGGCCTCCTGCCCTGGGTTTCTGGGGTCAGCTTTGGGGCTGGGGGTGAATAAATAAAGCTTTGGTTTTCTCTCAGGTCTGGTGAATAAGCTGAACCCTCTGAACAAAGTGAACCTGTCCCAGCCCGAGCTCAGCATCATCATCGAGGTCATCAAGTCCGTGTGCTGCGTGAGCGTGGTCCGGGACTACGCCCGCTTCAGGAAGTACAACCTACAGGAACTGGCCAAAGAGCGGCCCGGGCGCAAGGAAGGCCGGAACGAGCCGACCGATCAGGAGCAGGATCAGAACGAGCCTTCACATCAGGAAACTGACCAGCAGGAGGCGACCAAGAGCCAAACAGATCCAGAGGATGACCAGAAAGAGGGCGGGGCCACTGGAGAGGAGGAGGTTTCACAGGACAATGGTGTGAAAGGGGCGGAGCAAGAGTGATTGGCGGATGTGTTTGTAATAGTAATGGACTGTGGGAAGGGAAGACCCCGACTCCTGAATCAGGTGCATTTACTTTTGTTCCGCTCCTAGTGTGAGGAGTTCTTTTTAGCTTTAATGCTGCTCGTCTTTTTTTATTTACTGATAAACATTTTTCTCCTCTTCATCCTGAATAAACTCCCATCAGTTTAAAAGTACAGCATCAGTCTGAGCTTCGTATATTATCAGCCGCTTCCACACGGGTTTAAGAAGGAGCAAAAGAAGTGCGGCCATTTCAATTGTTGGCTGTTTGAATAAAAAGCAAAAGTGAGATTTTTTTACAAAATAAATTGTAAATTAATGAGAAGAGAAGGGATCAATGTGGTTGTGGGTTTTCTTTTAATTACAGATTGTGTTTGAATAATAAATGAATAGTAAAATACGGGGGAAAGGGGAGGAAAAGAAAACTGAAGAAATGAAAAGAAGTAAACAAAGGGAGAACAAGAAGGAAGAAACTGATAAAAGAAAAGGAAAATAGAAAAAAAGATTGTGAAGGGGAAATAGAAATATGAGGGAGATGAAGGGGTAAATTAATAGAGTATAATAAATAACAAGGTAAAAAGAAACAGCTTAGAGAAAAGACAAAAAGGGGAAAGAAAAAGTAAAAAATGAGATGTGAGAAGGGAAAGAAAAGAAAGTAATTAAAAGTGAAGGCAAAGGAACAATGTAATTGTGGGTTTGTTTGTTTTTTGTTAGATTGTTTGAATAAAAAGGGAAAGTTTGGGGAACAAGAAAAGTAAGGATGAAAGGCAAAACCGCTCTTCAGGAGAAAGAAGGAAACAAAAGTAAGAAAAAGGGAAGGAAAAGTATAAATATTAAAAAGGATAACTGAAATATGAAGAACAAAATATAAGAGTAAGCAGGATAAGAAATTGTAAAGGTGAAGAGAAAGAAAGGAATAAGGAACAAATACGATGTTTTTTTAATTCAGAGAGAGAAAAATAATAGGAAAAAAATGGACAAAAGAGAAAAGACAAAAGAGAAAAGGAAAATTAAAGAATGGAACTAAAGCAGAAAAGAGGGCAAAAGAGAATGAATCGATTTTAGAAAAAAGGGAAAAGTCAAAAGCAGATGTAACAAAAAAAGTAAACAAAAACAAGGAGAACAAGGAGAAATGTTTAATGGAAACTGTTGTGTAATAAAGGAACAAAAATCCAAAAACAAAGTGTGTAACGGTCCGGGCGATCTGAAAGTCACTTTATGGAGATCGGGACCCGGACCATCAGTGATCTAACGCATGGTAACAGTGTGCAATGGATCAACACCACCAGCAGGAGGCGCTGATCTTCAGATCAGAGGTACGGGGCTGTTTATGTTACAGCAGATCGTTTAGAAGATAAAAATGACTGACAAAAAGCTTAATGTTTAAGGGCAGAAAGAAATGAGGAAATCATGACGTATTAAGGAGACATGAAATATAATAGTAGATAAAGTAGAACTGGAGAAGAACAAGAAGAATAAATCTGAAGAATAAACGAAAGTGATGTGAAATGTACAAACAAAAAAGGCAGAACAGAAAAGTGTAAATATTCAAAGGAAAATGGGTGAAAAAGCAAGAACGTTTGAGACAATCCACGCATTGCACTAAGATTATATGAAAAATAAAATTCTTGATCAAATGACAAAGATTAGAGCCCAACGTTCTTCATAGATCTAACCTCTTAAACGTTTTCTTTTTTTGTTTTACTAAATTCTCTAAACCTGGCTGGCTGGAGCTCGCCGGCGTGGAACATGTTGGTACATGTTGGAGTGTAATTACACTTGGAGAATCAGAGTCTGATAAGATTTTGGGCAGTGGATGTTTGTACATGGTCATGTGACTGAACCCTCTGATACCTCTCACCTGCTGATGGAATTGTTATCATGAGATTGTGTGTCTGTGTGTGTGTAGTTTAGGATACTGTATATAATAAAGATCCCTGAAACGTGCCACTGAGAACGTGTGTGAAACCCGGTGTTTAACCACTGATAGAACGTCACTGAGCAGAGACACCATGCTGGGATTATTTTATGAACATTCCCAAATAATACACCATAGAATAAACTGGTCTAAAGTACAAATAAAAAAATGGCTGAATTCAGTGTAGCATCTATAAAGCTGTATTAAAGGTGTCTTATGGGGTTACATAGAGTGGGGCAAAAAGTATTTAGTCAGCCACTGATTGTACAAGTTCTCCTACTTAGAAAGATGAGAGAGGTCTGTAATTTTCATCATGGGTACACTTCAACTATGAGAGGCAAAATGAGGGAAAAAATCCAGGAAATCACATTGTAGGAGTTTTAAAGAATTTAATTGTAAGTCATGGTGGAAAATAAGTATTTGGTCACCCACAAACAAGCAAGATTTCTTGCTCTCACAGACCTGTAACTACTTCTTTAAGAAGCTCTTCTGTCCTCCACTCGTTACCTGTATTAATGGCACCTGTTTGAGCTTGTTATCTGTATAAAAGACACCTGTCCACAGCCTCAAACAGTCAGACTCCAAACTCAACCATGGCCAAGACCAAAGAGCTGTCAAAGGACACCAGGAAGACAACTGTAGCCTTTTCACACCGAGTCCGAAACTGATGGACTGCAACGCTGTGTCAAATTTTTAATCTGAACCTGATCTAATTTCTGCATTGCTCTAATGCATTAAAATCAGGCTGACCAATCAGAGCTTGGACGTCAGGCAGAACAGCTCATCCTGCATGTAGCACAAGAGCTTATAGGATGAGCAACCCGCTGCGTCTTATTGGAGTCTTAACATAGTCTTGTCAAAGCCTTACCATAGTCTTGCTGTTTCAGTGTCTCAGGTGAGTGAATCTATGCTGGATGATATCTGTATCAAATTGTAGTCTTCAGGTAGTCTTATTGTAGTCTTATCATACTTAATGAGTTTAACCTAGCCTTATTGCAGCCTTAACGTAGCATTAATGTAGCCTTAACATTTCCTATTTTTTGCACAGTAACATTTTAAGTGGCCTTATAGCCTCTTGTCATATCCTTATCATAGTCTTGCTGTATCTACCCTCTGTGATATGTGTATCAAATTATAGTCTTAATGTAGTCCTACTGTAGCCGTATCATAGTCTTAATGAGCCTTAACCTAATCTTACTGTGGTACCAATATACAGTGGGGCAAAAAAGTATTTAGTCAGCCACTGATTGTGTAAGTTCTCCTACTTAGAAAGATGAGAGAGGTCTGTAATTTCCATCATAGCTACACTTCAACTATGAGAGACCAAATGAGAAAAAAATCCAGGAAATCACATTGTAGGATTTTTAAAGAATTTAATTGTAAATCATGGTGGGAAATAAGTATTTGGTCAATAACAAAAGTTCAACTCAATACTTTGTAACATAACCTTTGTTGGCATTGACAGAGGTCAAACGTTTCCTGTAAGTCTTCACCAGGTTGGCACACACTGTAGCTGGGATTTTTTGGCCCATTCCTCCATGCAGATCTCCTCTAGAGCAGTGATGTTTTGGGGGCAAACACGGACTTTCAACTCCCTCCATAAATGTTTCTATATGGGGCTGAGGTCTGGAGACTGGCTAGGCCACTCAGGACCTGGAAATGCTTTTTCCGGAGCCACTCCTTCGTTGCCGAGTGTGTTGTGTTTGGGATCATTGTCCTGCTGGAAGACCCAGCCACGTTCCATCTTCAATGCACCCTCACCGATGGAAGGAGGTTTTGGCTTAAAATCTCACGATACATGGCCCATTCATTCTTCCCTTAACACAGATCAGTTCGTCCTGTCCCCTCTGCAGAAAAAACAGCCCCAAAGCATGATGTTTCCACCCCCATGCTTCACAGTAGTATGGTGTTCTTGGGATGCAAGCTCAGAATTCTTCTTCCTCCAAAACACGACGAGTTGAGTTTTTACCAACAAGTTCTATTGTGGTTTCCTCTGACCACATGATATTCTCCCAATCGTCATTCATCAGGTCCCTCCATGTAGTTCTGGGATTTTTGCTCACCGTTCTTATGATCATTTTGACACCACAGGATGAGATCTTGCGTGGAGCCCCAGAGCGAGGGAGATTATCAATGGGCTTTGTCTGTCTCCCATTTTCTTACAATTGCTCCCACAGCTGATTTATTCACACCAACCTGCTTGCCTATTGTAGATTCACTCTTCCCATTCTGGTGCAGGTCTACAATTTCCTTCCTGGTGTCCTTCGACTGCTCTTCGGTCTTGGCCATGGTTGAGTTTGGAGTCTGACTGTTTGAGGCTGTGGACAGGTGTCTTTTATACAGGTAACGATGTCAAACAGGTGCCATTAATACAGGTAATGAGTGGAGGACAGAAGAGCTTCTTCAAGAAGTTACAGGTCTGTGAGAGCCAGAAATCTTGCTTGTTTGTGAGTGACCAAATACTTATTTTCCACCATGATTTACAATGAAATTCTTTAAAAATCCTACAATGTGATTTCCTAGATTTTTTTCCTCATTTTGTCTCTCATAGTTGAAGTGTAGCTATGATGAAAATTACAGACCTCTCTCATCTTTCTAAGTAGGAGAACTTGCACAATCAGTGGCTGACTAAATACTTTTTTGCCCCACTGTAGCTTTAACATAGCCTTTTTTTGCACAGTAACATTTTGAGTGCCATTTGCGAATGTATCTCTATGCTTGATAAAGGTTTGCCTTTGGTTTATCATGGTCTTAGCGTAGTCCTATAGTAATCTTATCATAGGGTTATTGTAGTCTTAACATAGTCTTTTCATGGTCTCATCATAGTCTTATTGTAGTCTCAGGTGTGGATCTGCACTGCATGATATTCGTGTGTAATTGTAGTCTTATCATAGTCTTAATGAGTGTAATCCTAGCCTTATTGTAGCATTGTCATAGTCTTAAATTGTTTAGTTTTTTTAGCACAGTAACGTTTTAAGTGGTATCTGTGAATGTAACTCTGTATTGTAGAGCTTGATAAAGGTTTGATGAAGGAATCCCTTGCCCATGTGGTTCTATCAGCTATTGATGAATGATGGTTCTTGATGCAGTGCCATCTGAGGGAGTGGAGATCACCCCTCTTCAGATTAGGCTTTTTAGGAAATTCCTCCAGATTCTGAATGGTTTAATGATATTATGCTCTGTAGAGGGAGGAATATATAACTCCCTTCTAATCTTTCTTTGAGGAACATTGCTTTTAAACATTTGGTGAGGAACTGGAGATCCTCTGATCATCTTTACTCTTCAGAGACTCGGCCTTTTGTAGATACTGCATTTGTACCAAATTATTGGCAGTGTGTGTTGGTTATGTAAGCGTAATGTTACTCAGTGCTCAGGTCTGTAACTCACAGATAAGTGTAATAAAAGAGTTTGAGTGACTATTAAAAGCATAAACAGACGTTAATAAATTAATAAATATTTTCTATATCAGAATGATCCATAGCCCCAGTGAGTCAGAATTGCTCTCATCAAAGGACATCAAGAAAGCTTCCATTGGCGACCCGATTATTGTTCTTTTATAGGTCTTTGAATTTGGGACAATAAAGTTTAATATAAAGTGTATTTAGAATTAAATCACATTTAAAGCTTACGTTACATATTGCAGAAAATAAAAAAAGTTTACCTTGGCTGATAAATTATAAAAAAAAAAAAATTTAATACTGATAATACTGATTTAAAAATGTTTTAAAATCCTTTTAAAGCAGGTTTAGTCTTTTTATAAAAAAAAAGGTAAGGTAGTCAGATTTAAGCAATTTATTTACATTGGGGACGTTGCTTTTAAGTATTTGGTATCCTTAGAAGTCCTTAGAAATTTTAATTAAAAGTGAATTTAAAAATTGATTTATGTTAGAAATTAGGATGTGATCAGATGAAATTAATTGATTATAGTAACAATATTTTATAGTAAGAATACGTTATAATAAAAACAAGCTACGTTTTATTTTGATTATTCAAATGTATGTTTTATATTTGAGTATTTTTTATATTTTAGTATTTGAGTATTTTTTTTACATTTGATAGTGTATTTTTTAAAATACATTTTGATATGCATTTTTTTATATTTTTAATATTATATTTATATTTTATTACATTAAAATGTAAGATAATTACACATAATTTACTTGATATGTTTATACATTTAAGTAATATTTGATGTTTTTTTTTTTTATTAAATGCCTTTTTTTTTTTTTTCCTATTTATCTTTCGTGCTCAGGTGGCTCAGCTGATCCATTATGGTTTAATATGTAATCGGGTTCTGGTGGTTCCTTATTATTTTACTTTATCATGTTATTTTGCTATTATTACTCATAAATGTATGAGTGTCTTTGATATATTATATTTCTGTTAGCATTTAATGGGATGATTTTGGGATCCAGCAGGACGTCAGAAGAGCAAGCCCCAGCAAGAAAAGGAAACGTGACCGGTGTCACATGCTGTTTGGGAGGAAGGGGAGGAGCCAAAACACAGAAGGGTCAAAACAAGTCCTCTGAGTCTTTTATAGAATAAAAGCAAGTCAAAGCAAGAAAAAGAGCAAAACCATAAAGAGCAGAGGTGCTGCTGTGTGAACGGTAAGATCAGGAAATGATTACGTTTCTATGCTCTCCCCACTCTCTCTCTCTCTATTGCTCTCTCTCTATTGCACTCTCTCTCTCTCTCTCTCTCTCTCTCTCTCTCTCTCTCTCTCTCTCTCTCTC
>JAJAGP010001012.1:82494-230626 GCA_025084515.1 Ancistrus triradiatus
TGAGTCCACCATCAGAAGAACACTGAACAACAATGGTGTGCATGGCAGGGCTGCAAGGAGAAAGCCACTGCTCTCCAAAAAGAACATTGCTGCTCGTCTGCAGTTTGCTAAAGATCACGTGGACGAGCCAGAAGGCTATTGGAAGAATGTTTTGTGGATGGATGAGACCAAAATAGAACTTTTTGGTTTAAAAGAAAAGTGTTATGTTTGGAGAAAGGAAAACACTGCATTCCAGCCGTTCCTCCAAGCCGGTGTGCACGACTGATCAACAGCTACAGGAAACGTTTAGCTGCAGTCACACCAGATACTGAAAGCAAAGGGTCACATACCTTTGCCACTCACTAATATGTAATATTGGATCATTTTCCTCAAATAAATGACCAAGTATAATATTTTTATCTCATTTGTGTAACTGGGTTCTCTTTATCTACTTTTAGGACTGGTGTGAAAATCTGATGATGTTTTAGGTCATATTTATGCAGAAATATAGAAGATTCTAAAGGGTTCACAAACTTTCAAGCACCACTGTATAAGGCTGAATGACACCGTTGTCCAGCACCATGGCTTTAGCTTTCTAAGGTTGTAAATGGTAACTGGTGGTTAATTGTCTGTGTGCATGCTTTTGAAAGTCTAAAAAGAAAATAAGTTTAAATTAGCAGAATAAGAAGTGAAAACGTGAAGGTTAAAGCAAAGTTTGATGAAGTGAAACAAGTTAAGGAAGCTGAATAGATAAAGGGTTAATGTGTGGAGTTTGTGAGAAGTCAGCTTGTAAAGGCAGAGAGCTGTGAATGAAAGAAAAATCAAGTTAAAGTTGTCGATAAAAATACATTTATGTGTGTGTTTGCCCAGATGTTTGGGATCATAAAGAAACACACTCAGACACTGGTTGACAATCTGGAGAAGATGGCGAAGCGAGGAGAAGCAGCAGACATTAAAGAGTAAATCCCATCCTACTGTAAAAACAATACCATGTACACATAATAATGCTGTAAATCTGTACTGGTTGTTTATTAAAAATGTTATGAAATTTGATGTAAGGTTTTTTGGAGCGTACAGCATGGACGTGGTAACCAGCACATCGTTCAGCGTGGACATCGACTCCCTCAACAACCCCAAAGATCCGTTTGTGGACAATATCAAGAAGATGCTGAAGTTCACCTTCCTGAACCCTCTCTTCCTCCTCATCGGTAATTGATCATGATCGTCGTATCTTCTTGTCATTTATTCCAGTTTGTTTGGAAGTGATATTTATGCTGCAGAACTTGAATAACTTCAGAAAGCATGCCATCTGCCTATAATTATTGCATTAAAATATTGCAAAAACCTATAGAAGGTTCTGGCCATATAGAGGAAACATGAGAAGAATAGAAATAACAATAAACTGTTGTCAGAACAAGAAGAACTCCGGTACCAAAGATGTATAGAAACAACTATCATGTTGAAAACCCAACCCAACTACATAATAATGAAGTAAGTAAAGGAAATGCTTCATGATTGTGGGGCTGGGTTTATGGCAAGCAAACCCCTCCATGACACAAGAAAATATTTATCTAGGAAACTAAATATATTTTAACTATGACGTTAGGTAACAACCATAAATAAAAATGAAACAAGAAACCAAATCCAGAAGAAATGGTCAACCATAAAAGAACAGAAACTACGAAATGAAAAAACAAGAAAAAAATTGTGAGAAGAAAACAAAGAACATAAGAACAGGCATGGGGAAACAAGTACCTATGGTTAGGAAATAAAAAAACAAAACAAAACAAGAAAAAGCTTTATAACTAGAAAATGAGGACGATATAGAAAGAGGAAAAAAAAAAACTATTATTCAAGAAACACTTGTCGTGTTAACTTAGGGAATGAGGACATATAAATCACACGTGGAATTAAAATAAATCATTATAAATCTGCACCCTGTTTTACAGCGCTGTTTCCCTTCACCATGTTTGTGCTGGAGTGGATGAAGATCGCCTTCTTTCCAGTAGATGTGACAGATTACTTTTATGCTGCTCTGCAAAAGATCAAGTCTGAGCGAGTAGATCATGATCAAAAGGTGCACTTCTTAGGGGAGGACTGAACTTTCACCCAAACATCTTTGAGCTATAGTTTATTATTGTCATTTGATTGGTTTACTCTTTATCTCCGACTTGCTGCAGAGGCGAGTGGACTTCATGCAACTCATGATCGATTCTCAAAAATCATTTACAGACCATCCCAAAGGCAAAGACATGAGCAAAGGTGAGCAAATTTCTTCTTTATTGTGTTTGTTTTGGCAATGTACAGTGGTGCTTGAGAGTTTGTGAACCCTTTAGAATTTTCTATATTTCTGCATAAATATGATCTAAAACATCATCAGATTTTCACACAAGTTCTAAAAGTAGATAAAGAGAACCCAGTTATACAAATGAGACAGAAATATTATACCTGGTCATTTATTTATTGAGGAAAATGATATAATGAGACCAAAATAGAACTTTTTGGTTTAAAAGAAAAGCGTTATGTTTGGAGAAAGGAAACGCTGCATTCCAGCATAAGAACCTTATCCCATCTGTGAAACATGGTGGTGGTAGTATCATGGTTTGGCCTGTTTTACTGCATCTATCAGGACGGCTTGTCATCATTGATGGAACAATGAATTCTGAATGATATCAGATAATTCTAAAGGAAAATGTCAGGACATCTGTCCACGAACTGAATCCCAAGAGAAGGTGGGTCATGCAGCAAGACAGCGCCCCTAAGCACACAAGCCGTTCTACCAAAGAATGATTGAAGAAGAATAAAGTTCATGTTTTGGAATGGCCAAGTCAAAGTCCACACCAGATACTGAAAGCAAAGGCTCACATACTTTTGCCACTCACTAATATGTAATATTGGATCATTTTCCTCAATAAATAAATGACCAAGTATAATATTTTTGTCTCATTTGTTTAGCTGATGATGTTTTAGTTCATATTTATGCAGAAATATAGAAAAGGGTCCACAAACTTTTAAGCACCACTATAAGTGGCAACGTTGAATTCAGAACTCCGCCTGAGCTCAGATTGCAAGTGAAGGCAGCAAGAACTTGTTTTGGCCAGTTCAGAAGAGAAAGAAACGACATAAACGCAGTTACTTATTAAGCCGCTGTCGAGTGCAATTAGTAGTTGAAACCCTGTTAACTAAATCGTTAGTTTTAAAATCAGTCAAGATACATTATTGGGAGCTTGAAAGTCTCCAAATTGATGTGATCTAGAATTAAAGATCTTCTGTATGATATGAGATGAATTATGGCTTTACTATTGTGTAGAATCAGGGAAAGCAGTTCATTTGAAAACCGTTTCACAATCTTCATATTTCAAGATCTTATAGCCACCAGGGATCTCATACTTAAGTGAATGAAATCTCTCCCACCAGAGGCAGTGAATTCAAATGCATGAAAAGTTTATTGAATCGAAGTAATGGCACAATCACAGCAATAACGTAATGAAGCTACAACAGTATCAATCTTACTGTAGTCTTTGTGTATATGAGCCTGGGAGCTTGTAAGAGATGCTTTCAATAAAAATACTTGAATTATTAATTGTCTTGACGGAAAACCAATGACGGAAATGATGGAATGTTCTGGTATTGGTTTGAGGGAACTTGAGCAGAGAGTAGAGAGCATCTTGTTGTGCTGGGTCAGACAAACGTGAATTAAGTTGTTACCGCTACACAAACTAACAGCACAGTCTACTATATGGAATACTTCATGAGAGACTGACCCATAAATCACTGAGAGCACAGCATTAGGTCTTTAGTAACACACCCTGTCTGATGTTCTACACAACAATTTTAATTCCACTGGCATTTTTCTATGTCTGAAGGCCTGTCTGATCATGAGATCCTGTCCCAGTCCATGATATTCATCTTTGCCGGTTATGAGACGAGCAGCAGCACTCTGTCGTTCTTTTTCTACAATTTGGCCACTAATCCATCTACGATGAAGAAACTGCAAGAGGAGATCGACCAGACCTTCCCTAATAAGGTAACTCATTCAAATGAACTCCAGTTGAGACAGTTGAGAGACAGTGGCCAATGAAAGTTGATCCAATGCAAGTGCTGACACAATGACACAAATCTAGGGCCAATCCTGGGCCTCCAGTCATTTTCTATCTGAGAATGACGACGTCTGCTTCCCACCATGCAGCATGTGAAACAAAACTGCCACAGTGCTTGCATTACAGTGCTTATATCTGTGACACCAGGCTTCGGTTACGTATGACCTGGTGATGAACATGGACTATCTGAATGCCGCTCTGAGCGAATCGCTCAGGGTGTTCCCAGTGGCTGTTCGGCTTGAAAGAGTCTGCAAGAAAACAGTTGAGATCAGTGGACTAACCATCCCAAAAGACACCGCTGTCATAATACCTGTCTACTCCCTACATAGGGACCCAGACTACTGGACCGACCCAGAAACCTTCAACCCCGAGAGGTACAAATCAGTACATCACGTTTCCCAAGGAAAATGTGATCATTTTTCTTTTGTAGAAAGTGGCCTTTGCTTTAATGCCATTGGTTTGTTGATTCTCCATGTTGTTTCAGGTTCACTAAGGGTAACAAGGAGAACGTCGACCCCTATGTGTACATGCCTTTTGGTGCAGGACCCAGGAACTGCATCGGGAAGAGGTTTGCCCTCGTGTCTATAAAGCTGGCAATCGTAGAGATTCTGCAGAGATTCGACGTCAATGTCTGTGACGAGACCCAGGTCAGAATAATTATGAGTTACTTCTGGTGGTTGGTTGTTTGGGTGCATGTCGGTGTTGGCCTAGACTTAAGACTGGGTTATATGGTTGGCCGAGGCCTGGCTTAGTGTTGGATGATTGGGGGTCTTGCACTTACCCCAGTTAATGTCCTGGGGTCACGATTGTGTCATATTAGACTTTATTAGGGTGTGGCCTTAGTAATTAACCATTATGCTTTTTAAAATGTTATGCTGCTCATGTTAATGTTATGTAATTTGTACATTGACTAATTATTAATCTTCCTCTTGATTTAGGTTCCTTTGAAGTTGAACAATACTGGGCTTCTGGCTCCTGCAGAGCCCATCAAACTCAAATTCAGTCCTCGGAAAACATCGACCACAGGCAGCAGCAACCACGCTAACTCATAGTTTCCTGTAATTTACTGCATTTATCACGTGTTGTAAGTCTGACAGCTTTGGTAAACTCCTGAAATACGTCACACCGCCAGTGTTAAAGGCTAAGGACGGTGTGAAGTCCTTCGTGTGATTTAATCAGTAGGTTTATGTGTGTATAAAGGCATTGTGTATAAAACTGTGTATAAAAACATGCCTGTACATTCTACCTTTGTATTTACTGTTCTTTCCTTCTGCATTATTAAATAAAGCTAAACTGTAAACTTCACTGTCCTGAGATATGTACATGGAAAAATAAAAAACATTGATGGATACAAACATTTGTGAAAGAATGGGTCATTCTGAAATCACTCGGAAGAGATTTAATCATAAGAACGTATTAATGTATAGATGTTTTTAAATCTCCTCTGGCATTACCATAAGCACAAAAAACTGCATGAGGATGGCCTTTATGGGAAGAGTTTGGGTAAGGCTCTGTTTTGTTCCAGCATGACTGTGCACTAGTGTCTGGCCTCAGAAATGCTCTTCTGGGTGAATCCCCACAGACACAGTCCAAAATCTTGTAGTAAAGCCTTCCCAGAATAGTGGAAGCTGTTAGAGCTGCGAAAGAGAGCTCCATATTAATGCCTACGGATTTAGAATGGGACGTCAGAAAATCTCCTGCAGGTGGAATGTGGAGGTGTCCCAATACTTTAGGTATAGAAGTGTAACCCTATGAGGTACGCTAAGGCTATAACCTTTACCTTCATGCTGCAGTGTGTGTCCGTATAGCCCACAAGGTGTTATTTAGATTAAACTGATTAGATAGGCTGTGAAATAAGGGCTGTAGTGTATAATTAGTCTAACTATGTTTTATAGTGCATGACATAATGGATCTCACTCTGTACAGAGGGATGGAATCCGATAACCACAAAAGGAAATCTGAGACTGAGTATAAGGTTGGGCCTGACACATGCTCAAATGGTGTACAGAGGTTAGAGGTATGTGTGTGTGTGTGTGTGCGCTTGTTTAATCATTAGCCCATGTTGTTGCATTTAAGCAGCTTCTCTTTTGCATCTGTGCTCAATAACAGACCAACAAACACACAGACCAGAGTTGCATCGTTTGTAACAATGGCTTACCTGTGGTTCTTCTCTGCCGAGACGTGGGCGCTGATCATCATCTTCTTCAGCCTGCTCCTGCTGTGAGTCGCCCGTATACTTTATTATTTACCACAATAACACAGTAGGGGGAGACGGGGGCTTCTTGTCACATGGGTAAGTTGTCACATCATTAATATTTTCACAACCAGGTAGGGAACTATTTAAACGTTGAATACTAGTTATGTGCATATACTTGGTCTGATGTCATATCCTGTCTGGGAATAGCACATCACACTGTTAACCGAGGTGAGCACTGATTTACCATTTTTCACATTCTAAAGTAAAAAAAAATGTAACTTGATGTTTTTTGTTATAGCCTTCTTCTGGTTAAAAAATTTCACAATTATACACTTGTACTTGGTAGAGGAGAGAATAAAGTATCTTGTAATATGTTTGCTAATGTCCTGCTTTGAGCTAAATTTGAGATACAGCTAACACTATCAAACATGGTTGTTCGGGGGAACTTGCCTCAGTGTATTCCCTCAAAGTCACTGAGACAAATATCCAGCATACATATACATAGATAGTTCACTTGCCAACTGTTGTCATATCTAATTTAGAGTTTTGTGTGTTTTGAAGAAAGAGAGACAGCAATGAATGAAGGGAGAAACGGTGGTCAGAAATGATAAAAGAAAAACAGAAAATGGCAGCACAGCCCCTGATGCTAAGGGCAGTGATGGCAAATAAATCAATCATGAGTACAGCGAAACTTTACAACATGAACTACCGTGCACTGGCTCCATACTGTAAGATATTCACTGTATCTGAGATAGAAAGTCAGAAAGCCATCCCAACTATTCTGGTTGGGTATATATCTCCCAGCAAGTTGTTAGCCCAGATTTGGAGTTACAGCTTGAGCACCATACAGCTTCAGCTGACATCCACTTTGATTCGTTGCCAACTGAGCTGAGAAACCTAGCATATGATTTTGCAGTGGCACAGAAGGCAGGCAAAAGGTCAAAAAATATATCCCACTCAAATCTAAAACACCACAGAAAAAGATGGCAGCTATCAAAAGAAAGACTAGCTCTTCATCAGATGAAGATGAGTGCCTGTGCCTTGTTTGTGTGGAGCCATTTGCAAACAGCTGACCGAGAGAGACTTGGGTCCAGGGCGTGAAATGCTAACAGTGGGCCCATGAAAAGTCATGATGAGTTCTGATGATGTGTCTGAGTAGTGAGGTTTGAAACCTAATTTACAATTGTTTGAATGCTTGACTTTTTTTTGAAATGATTTTCCAGTTGTGATAGTTATGACAAAGTTAACAGCAATGTTCCAGAATCTATCCAAGGTCGATGATTAATCCATTTTTTTTATTTGTAGCTGAATTTCATTTTGCATTTGAAGTAAAGAAATACCCCACCATTTGATTGGTTCTTGTTTCAGTTGTTGCAAAGTCAAGTGTGACGTCTTACCCCACATAGTGTGACAACCTACCTGCTGACGGAGAAAAGTGTCATGTGCACACTCACTCTTTAAATGACTATATCTCTGTACTGAAAGATGAAATGTATTGCATTATGTATTATGCATTATGTATAGAACCCAAGATACTCAAAAGAGTGTGAAAAGTGTGACAAGATGCCCCGGTCTCCCCTATAAACCGTAATAATTACTGGTCAGTTGAAGACTAACTTTGACACTAGTCAGCTGTCTGGGAGTGGGACAAAAATGGATATTCATTTAAAATTTGAAATAAGTAAAGAATGCAATAAAAGATCACACAAATTCCTACAGTAACAAAACCGTAGATATAGCAGATTAGGTAAACATATTTTGTTGCTTTTTTGAAGTGTAAAATATTTGAAAATCATCTTAAAACATGAAATTATTAATATGTGGAAGCACCACTTTTACATTCCCAATTCAATCTAGGCATTATCCCGAGCGACTTACAACTCTTACAATACAATCTTATAATCCAAGCAATTGTGGGTTAAGTGCCTTACCCAACAGTGCCAGTTTGGCAGAGGTGGGATTGAACCCTGGACCTTCTGGTCAACAGTCCAGTGCAAAAACAACCTGACACTTTGAAGTGTTGCCAAAACTACATACATAGACTATATTTTTATTTAGTTTCTATTATTATTAATCATAAATACCTGTACAATGGTAACACTTTACAAATAAGGTTGCAAAGTGGTGCCAGTAAATAGCTATGATGCTATTTGTTGGTTGTGAATTATGTAGTGTATATAATATTTGCACTCCTGGGCAAACCAATGGGCCAAACCTATAAGGGTTAAATATGAAGCTTTTAATGGTCCAAACAACAAATCATTGGTCAGAAAATCAGCAAGACTGGTGGCAAACAAACACAAAACACATGTCTGGTAGTCAAAAGCTTCCAAAACATCTTCTGTCTTGTTTTTTTCTTCTTAAAAGATTAGACGTTAGTTGACACAGTCCATCAGGCTCATGTTTTTGGTCTGGTCAGACTTAAGTCTTACATAAAACATTTGGTCTCGCATTGAAAACTAACTAACTGGGAAATATTTTTCAGCTACTCATCAACTGTTTGAAGGCATTACCATTGAGTGGAACGACACTGATTTAGCAATCTTGAACTTGGCCAGTATTTTTTGCCCAGTAGTGTATACTATAATAACCCTACGCCTAGATATTACTAAGTACCAGATAAGCAGGCAGCAGATTATCACTAAGCACATTATGAACCGACATTGTTCATAATGGTTACTTTAGAGCATATTTCCTGAATAGCTACAGGTTATTACCTCTATATATGGTAAACACACCTGTCAGGTCAGTGATGGGTGCAGAAACTTCTAGTTATTCATTAAACAAGCTGATAAAAATCATAATGGTGAATATCTGTCCCTCTAGCAATTAAGATATATATGGTGTAACAGTTCCGTCTTGTCGATGATGATCCTTTGGTAGATGTCCTTTAGCTCTAGTGGCTGCTGTGTAGTACTAGGCTTCAAACACATCATAGCCCAACATCATCATCATCATCAATCCAAAATCAGTACATTTTATTAGAAGTAGAACACAAACTCTGGTTCCTTTTTCAGGTATGGCTACTGGCCCCATGGCTTCTTCGAGAATCTGGGAATCCCGGGTCCTAAGCCGTTACCCTTCATCGGAACCATGTTGAATTATAAGAAGGTGAGTCTTTAATTAAACCTCGTTCTGGTAGAACCTTCTGATCAGTGGATTTACACTCTGGTTTTGTCTCTCCAGGGGCTTCAGGAGTTTGACTTGGAGTGTTTTAAGAAGTACGGCAAGATTTGGGGGTGAGTTCTCATTCGCTGATTTAAAATATGGTGGGGCAGTATGTCAAATAAAAATATAAACAGTTGTTTGCTATCTATTTCATTTAAAATAAATGGTTTATTCAAAAACAGTTCACAGAAAATATTTTTACTACTTTTAATATTTCAACTAATCGATATTTATTTGGTAAATTAGTTTAAATATTTGCTCTTCATAATGCACTAGAAGGTTTTTTAATATGAGGGCTCTGGACTGCAGACAATCTGATTTGCTACCTGAATGCTCTAATTACAAATCTACATTCTTGTAACACATGCATCTTTTACACCAGTTAACCCTGATCATATAGCTAGACTTCTCTCAAGCTCGAAGTCCACTACCTCAATTCTAGATCCTGTCCCAACTTCACTACTGAAACAGGGCATCTCCTCACTCTCTCCTGCCATCTGTCATATTGTTAATCTCTCTCTCAGTTCTGGCCATGTCCCCGCAGACTTAAAGGTATCAGCTGTCACTCCTGTTATTAAAAAACAAAACCTGGACTGTAGTGTATTAAACAATTATAGACCAATATCCAACCTTCCATTTTTAGCTAAGGTCCTCTAACGTGTGGTGGCCTCCCAGCTACTTTAGCACATGTCTTCCAACAACCTTTTTGACATTTTTCAGTCTGGCTTCAGTGCTCAGCACAGCACTGAGACTGCTCTCATATATGTCTATAATGACCTTCTTCTCGCCTCTGATAATGGTTATGCTTCTCTACTCTTACTCCTCGACCTCACTGCCGCATTTGACACAGTCAACCACACAATTCTTCTTTCACGGCTTGGTGATTTTGGTTTCACAGGGACAGTTATCTCTTGGTTCACCTCCTACTTAACAGATACATACGCCTGGGCAATTGTAGATCTGACTTATCTCCGGTTTTCCAAGGTGTTCCCCAGGGCTCTGTGTTGGGACCACTGCTTTTTAATATTTATATTCTGCCCCTTGGTGACTTGATACGCCGTCATGGATTAAGCTTTCACCTTTATGCTGATGATACCCAGCTTTACATTAGCTTCAAACCATCTGGCCCTTTCCCACCCCATCTATCACCAAGTGCATTTGTGAACTTAATTCGTGGCTGCGTGCCAACTTCCTTCTGCTTAACGCCCATAAGACTGAGTATCTTATCATTGGCACTAAATCTGTGGTCCTATCCCTTGCCAATACTTCCCTCATTGTTGGTGATACCCCTGTTAATGCATCTTCCACTTTTTGTTCCTCCACCATCTTGGAGTTCTGTTCGACCCACTTTTGTCTTTTGAACCACATATCTCCTCGCTCGCTA
The DNA here is from genome assembly GCA_025084515.1 of Ancistrus triradiatus. Classification (NCBI taxonomy): domain Eukaryota; kingdom Metazoa; phylum Chordata; class Actinopteri; order Siluriformes; family Loricariidae; genus Ancistrus; species Ancistrus triradiatus. The sequence goes on from JAJAGP010001012.1 coordinate 93,323, forward strand.
AGTCTTCTTTCTTTCAACTCCGCAATATCTCACGCCTTCGTTCTTTCCTGACCCGCAAAACTGCTGAGACCCTGGTTCATGCTCTAGTCACATATAAACTGGACTATTGTAATTCCCTCCTCTATGGGCTTCCCTCTAAATCCCTTCGTCCCCTCCAGACTGTCCAGAATGCTGCTGCGCGTCTTTTGACCCAGTCCAGAAAGTACGAGCACATCACACCAGTATTAGAACGTCTCCACTGGCTCCCCATAGACCTCCGCATCCAGTTCAAAATTCTGGTTCTCACTTACAAAGCACTCATGGGTTTGGCTCCCTTATATCTGGCCAACCTCCTCCATCACTATGTACCCACCCGTAGGTTATGATCCGCTGATAATGGTCTCCTAGTTGTACCAAGATTTAGGTTAAGCACTTTGGGTGGTCGCTCTTATAGTGTTGCTGCACCAAAACTCTGGAACTCTCTTCCCCTCTCTCTTCGTCTTGCTTCAAATCTCAACTCATTCAAAGCTCAATTAAAAACTCACTTATTTATCCAATATTTTCACCCATCCCCGACTACTTAGGTCTGACTGTGTTCTGTTATGTTGCTTCTTTTGTTTGTTTTTGTCACGGATGAGGCGGATGGGAAGCAGGAGACATACGCAAGGCCACTGGCAGGTGAGGTGGTTTTATTAAGAACAGACAAAATGGACGCACAGGTGAGACGAGGTAGGGACAATGTGAATCCACACGGAGTGAGAACAGAGTGAGGGTTAAATAGTGAGGGAAATTACGTGGAACATGAGGAACAGGTGCGCGTGTTCAGCAGGTGCGGCCAGTGGGCGTGACAGTTTTTGTTTATGTCTTCTGCTTTTCTTTTTTGCATCCATGTGTAAAGCGTCCTTGGGTATCTTGAAAGGCGCTATACAAGTGGAAATTATTATTATTATTATTATGCAGAATGAGCTTGATGTTAAAATTAATTGGTGTTCAAGTTCCTCATGTCATTGGCACAAACACCAGCTTCTGATCTCTGCTTTGGTAATAACTGGGATGGCTCTGCAGACCACAGCACACTTTCTACTGGGTCTCAGTCCATTGTAGAGGAGCCTGAGCGCCTGGCCTTCCTGGATGTTGTATCCACCATCTGGGCATCAGTACGGAGAAGAGTCTTGAAGACTTTCTTCCGTTAATCTTGAGCGGTGGGTCCATTCGAGCCAAGCTTATGCATAATGCTAATATTATTTTGGACAGTAGATGGTGAAATGAATACATTCTGTGGAATTGTGGTTTGAGAAACCAGAGAGCCTTGATCTGTCCTTACTCGTGTTTTATAGATGTTCCATTGTACCCATTTCTTAGCAGTTTCCCAGTTCCTGTCCCAGGTTTTTGGAATGTGTTGCAGGGATGAAATACAATATTAACCTAGATTTAGAATATATACCTTTTCTTTATACAGTTTTCAATTAAATATAGTTTTAAAAAAGTACTTACAAACTATTCGTTTTACATTTCCAAAATTTTTTTGGAAGTGCTATTGCCTCTGTCTCTTATATTACATTACATAAAGTAAGATGTTGACTGTGTTTTTTAGGATCTATGATGCAAGGCAGCCAGTGCTCTGCATCATGGACAAGGACATCATTAAAACCATCCTGATTAAAGAGTGTTACACGCTCTTCACCAACCGCCGGGTAAAGATCTACACATCACGTTATACATGACGTTATGGAGACAAACAGATTTATTGTAATGCAGAAAAATGCTGATTTAAATGATAATCTAGTCATTCTGCTGCTCTGACCAAAAGTCTGAGGACACCCCTTATAATTACTGAGTTATATACATGACATCATTCTTCAACTAAATTCTCCACCATCGTGGATCATACATTTAATTCTACCTGTAATAATTTCCAATTAATAATTACTTACTCTCTGGCAGAATTTCCGTCTGAACGGGCCGCTGTACGATGCTGTGTCCATTGTTGAGGACGACATGTGGAAGAGAATCCGGAGTGTGCTGTCTCCGTCTTTCACCAGCGGCCGACTGAAAGAGGTTCGAGCACCACATAACATTTTCAATTAAAGGTGATTTAAGAAGACCACACAGGGTGCCCCTCTTGTCAGCTAAGAACAGACATGGGCTCATCAAAACTGGACAAAACGTTGCCTGGTCTGATGAGTCTCAATTTCTGCTGCAACATTCGGACGGTCGGGTCACAATTTGGCGTAAACAACATGAAACCATGGGTCCATCCGGTCTGGGACAAATGGTTCAGGCTGCTGGTGGTGTAATGGTGTGGGGGGTATTTTCTTGGCACACTTTGGGCACCTTAATACCAACTGAGCATGGTTTAAACCCCACAGCCTACCTGAGTATTGTTGCTGACCATGTGTATCCCTTGTTTTGCAGACTTGTTTTACAAATATCTGCTAATTCATAATGAATAAAAAAATACATATAATAAAAATGTATTCCACAGATGTTTGGGATCATGAAGAAACACTCTCAGACACTGGTGGACAGTCTGGAGAAGACGGCAAAGCGTGGAGAAGCAGCAGATATTAAAGAGTAAATCCCATCCTACTGTAAATAAATATTCTGTAAATAAGTACTGATAGTTTATTAAAAAACTTTTTTTTTTAATGTAATGTAAGGTTTTTTGGAGCGTACAGCATGGACGTGGTAACCAGCACATCATTCAGTGTGGACATCGACTCCCTCAACAACCCCAAAGATCCGTTTGTGAGCAATATCAAGAAGATGCTGAAATTTGACTTCCTGAACCCTCTCTTCCTCCTCGTCGGTAATTTATCTTCATCATCATATCTTCATGTCATTTATTGGATTTTGTTTGGTATTGATATTTATGGTGCAGAGCTAACATTTGCATAAAACTATTGCATAAAAATATCCCCCAAACCCAACAACAGGGTACTATGGATGGTTAATAGAAACATGGAACCATGTGCAGAATATAAATAACAAAGAAACAGGAGCTATAGAACTGTAATCAGGACATTAAATTAAATTAGAAACTATTGAAACAACTGTCATGGTACAAACAGGAACCCAACTAGGAAATGATGAATTACGACAAGGAAGCTAAGAGGTAAGGGAAATGCTTTATGGAAGAGACAAAAATCAATAATTGTTTTGCGGGGCTGCATAACATATGGTCTCAACACTGAGAACCAGTGCGCTATCAACAGCCAATCTGGTTTGTATCCCACCTCTTGTGAGGTTAGGGTATTTGAGGGCTTTTGTTGTCTTGGTGTTCCACCTCGCCAGAAGTCTTCCATCTTTTCAAAATTGAGAGAATAGAAGAACAGGCCTAGGAAACAAGTAACTATGGTGAGTAAATGAAGAAAAAAAAGAACAAGAAAAAGCTTCATAACTTGAAAATGGGGACGATAAAAAGCAAAAAAATAATCCATTATTCCATAAGCTTTTAATAAACAAAGAGCCATAGATGGACAACAACACACAACAATTTTGGAACAACTTGTCGTGTTTCGGGTTCAAACCGACGTGTTTTCTGGTTTCGTTTTTGCTGTGTTTATTTTCATCCCTTTCCACGCTCCTTCCCCTCTGCCTCTGCTTGTGTTTCTGTTGGTGTGTGAGCTGGACTATTAGCGCTCCACACTCTCCCTGCTGGCCGTAAGTGGTCACCGCACTTTAGGAGTAGTAATTGGACACCTACTGTTATGTTTATGCTGATTGACTCAGAGACCATTTTAGAGCGGCGTTTGCATTTGTCAAAGGCCGGGCAGTTTGTTTACGTTCTATTACTGCACATTCGGATCAGCTCCATGCTGTTACATTCCACCATTCCACCAAGTCCAAGTTCCCCATCCTGTATGTATCCAAGCCCAGGCTCCTAGCCAAGGTGTCCTGTCCGAATTCTAATATGCCAAGTGTTTAAGTCTGAGCTCCAAGTTAAGTGTTCTAATTCTGGTTCTACGTCAAGTTTCCAAGACACTGTTAAATGCCCGAGGTCCACGGGGAAAAAAAACAGCATGGTTCTGCATCAAGTTTCCAAGAGACTGTATGCGTCCAAGCTCCATGGCCAAGGTACTGTCTGGTTCTACATCGAGTCTCCCTGTGCTAGTTTCTGGAGACTCTAGAGTCCACAGTTGCCCTATTGGACATCTTCCGAGGTGTATTGCATTCTCCGTAGCAGCTCGCTGTCTCTCTTTGCCTTCTATTGTGCACTCCACCAAGTGGCACCTGGACTGGGCACTCTTGCACACAGGCATCCGTTCTGGTTAGGTTTCTTTTTCCATGTTTTGTTTCTAATAAAATCATTAGTGTTATAGGTCTCCATGACCGGTAACACAACAAGCAAATGAGAAACTGTTAAATTAGGAAGTGAGGACATGTAAATCACATGTGGATTTAAAATAAATCATTTTGTTTTTTACAGCGCTGTTTCCCTTCACCGCACCTGTGCTGGAGAAGATGAACTTCTCCTTCTTCCCTATAGACGTGATGAATTACTTTTATGCTGCTCTGCAGAAGATCAAGTCTGAGCGAGTAGCTCAGGATCAAAAGGTACACTTCTTATGGAAAGACTGCACCCTTTCACCTTCACACATTTGAGCTATAGTTTTTATGAACTGTTGTCACTTGATTGGTTTACTCTTTATCTCTGACTTCCTGCAGAGGCGAGTAGACTTTATGCAACTCATGATCGATTCTCAGAAATCATTTACAGACCATCCCAATGGCAGCGACATAAGCAAAGGTATTTCTTCTTTCTTCTGTTTGTTTTGGCAATGTAGTGGTACCACTGTTTCAGTGGCCTCGGGCGATGTGAATGTTGCTTTGTTGTTTTGGAGATAACATATATATATAAGATATAGTAATGCCGTAACACATTAGGATCCTCTTGCGTGAAACTGTTAGTTGAAATTGAATTACTCATTTGTCTTTAACACCAGCTTGACTGAATTTCTTGATTCATGCCTCCTCTGGGGCGCACCAAGACAACAGGTGCTAAATACTTCACAGGAAGGGTTTGGGAGAGTGAGAGGGCTTTTTTGTTCATTGCTTTTGCCACTTTAGTGCCTGAGCTGTTTTCAAATCAGTCAAGAGACATTGGGGGGACTTGAAGGTCTGCAAACTGGTGTGATCCAGAATTAAAGAACCGAATGTCTTTAATTACATTGACTAATGTGTCAATGATGATCTTCTATATTGCTTACTATCTAACAGGACAGTCTATTGTATTGCATAATTCATTAGACCATAGGCTGTGAGTCACTAGCAACATGGCACGAGGGCGATATTAACACATGTTCTCCATACAATTTTAATGCCACTGGCAACTTTTATATCTGTAGGCCTGAATGACCATGAGATCCTGTCCCAGTCCATGATGTTCATCTTTGCCGGTTATGAGACCAGCAGCAGCACTCTATCATTCTTCTTCTACAATTTGGCCACTAATCCAACTACAATGAAGAAACTGCAAGAGGAGATTGACCAGACCTTCTCTAATAAGGTAACTTAGGCAAATGAAGCCAAGTCTTAAAGCCATGTCAAGATGTTAACATGTCAAAATAAAAGGAAACACACATTAGAAATAATTTTGAGTAAAACAGACCAAAACAGGAACAGACTACAGGTACGACTAGGGTTTACATGAAGACCAGTCAACACATTACATAAGAGCTAGATCGATACAAAGACAGGGATTGATGTCAGGGACCAAGACAGAAGCCAACAGAGAACAAGCCAAATTCGAGAAAGCCAACAGGAGGACAGACTGAGACAGAAATCCAGGCAGGGGCTGATACAGAGACCAATGCATTCTCTGACAGTAGCCAAAATGGAAGCAATAACTGGGACTTTATGAGGGTCATATGAGACTCATGTAGAGAACAAAATGGGTCCTGATTGAGACCAAAACCTAAAGGCTTGAGAACAAATCCCTGCCAAAACGTAAGCGGTTTGGGATCAACCAACCATAAACTAATGAATCCCCAGCAAAAGGTTGGACCAAAGGTCTAGTCAGGATATAAATTCTCCTAACCTCTTACTGGAGATCCTGAATGAGCCCCCATCTGTTAGAATTCATTAGGAAATGTGTCTGTTATAGTATGGATTCCTTTAGGGTAGGAAAAATGAAGCTGTCTGATGTTCAGGTACCTTGAGACTGAGGTACCTGGAGACCGCTCTTGAATCAAGACCCGAATGAGGTTTATTGTTTACTTGAAGCAGTTTTAATAAGGAAGAGGGGGAAGTGTGAGTGTGTGAGAACAAAGGAAGTCAGAATAGGAAGTAAACTGTAGCTCCCAGCACCACATGAGCTTTGACTTCACCTTGGGGTGTGAAGACTGGATATTCCAGAAAGGATGCTCTCTGTTGTTAGACAACAGCTGTTACATATGTTAAACAGGTGAAGCATTAACATAAAATTAAAACAGCATTTATGAATTTTATTGTAACAGTTTGTATTTGTGACACCAGGCTTCGGTTACGTATGACCTGGTGATGAACATGGACTATCTGGATGCTGCTCTGACCGAATCCCTCAGATTGTTCCCAGTGGCTGTTCGGCTTGAAAGAGCCTGCAAGAAAACAGTTGAGATCAATGGACTAACCATCCCAAAAGACACGATTGTCGTAATACCTGTCTACGTCCTACATAGGGACCCAGACTACTGGACCGACCCAGAAACCTTCAACCCCGAGAGGTACAAAACAGTACATCACTCTATAAAAAAAAATTCCCATGCAAAATCCGGTCATTTTTCTTTTACAGAAAGTGCCCTTTGCTTTAATGCCATTGATTTGTTGATTCTCCATGTTGTTTCAGATTCACTAAGGGTAACAAGGAGAACGTCGACCCCTACATGTACATGCCTTTTGGTGCAGGACCCAGGAACTGCATCGGGATGAGGTTTGCCCTTGTGACAATGAAGCTGGCAATCGTAGAGATTCTGCAGAGATTCGATGTCAATGTCTGTGACGAGACCCAGGTCAGAATAATTATAGTTACTTTAGTTTGTTGCTTGTTTGTTGACACCCAGAGTAATTATTAATCTTCTTCTTGATTTAGGTTCCTGTAAGGTTGAACAATAACGGGCTTCTGGCTCCTTTAGAGCCCATCAAACTCAAATTCAGTCCTCGGAAAACCTCGACCACAGCTGACTTCTGCAACAACAACCACTAACTCATAGCCTCTGCTAACTTTACTGCATTTCTCCTATTTTGTAGTGAACTGTACACCTAAGACCCATATGGTGTTGTTGATATGGGATAAAGATTGTTAATGAAGAATTACTGAAATACTGTCACACCGTCTGTGGTAAAGGATGTGATTTAATCAGTAGATTCAGATGTGTATAAAGGCATTGTTTATAAAAATATATGTATGCCTGCCAATTCTACCTTTGTATTTACTGTACTTCTGTGCTGCTGTATTAAAGAAATCTAAACTGTAAACTTCACTGTTCTGAGATATGTACGTGGACAATGAAAATACTGATGCTATTCATACAGATTTGTGTGCCTCCCATTTTATACTAATGATGAATATTTACCAGGAATGCATCGCAAAGAAGCATTTATTCAAGAAGAGATTCATTAATAAGAATGCATTAAAAGCTATTTGATATTACAATGATATAGAGCCTACAGACTTCTATTTCAACACCGATGTGATTTCACATTTTATAATGATTTGCCACTAGTACCCATGTGTTTGAGTTTTAGCATTGGCCTAAAGTGGGCATTGAAAGGCACAGTTAAGGTTGTAGTGTAAATTGGGAGTTGGTCTGAGGTTTGGGCTGAGAGTTCAGGGTGGCCTAGGTTTAAAGATAAGTGTTGTAGTTACAATAAAGTTAAGACTAGCTGTTGGTACTGGGTCATTTATTAGCATTAGCTTGGTTATGATTTAATGATTCGGGAGGTCTAGTTTAACACTTGGTATTGAAACTTGGTAACAATTTAGGGAAGGGCCTTTTCTTTTCCACAAAGCAAGGCTCATAAAGGCATGGTTGGGTGAGTTTGGTTTGGTGTGGAAAAACAAAACTGGCCCACAGAGAGCCCTGACCTTAACCCCTTCGAACACTTTTGGGATGAACTAGAACAGAAACTGAGTCTCTTGTTGGTCTCACAAATGCTCTTCTGGTTGAATTCCCATAGGCACAGTCCAAAGTCTTATAGAAAGCCTTCCCAGAAGAGTGGAAGCTGTTAGAGCTGCAATGGAAGACTGATGCCATATTAATGCCTATGGATTTATAATGGGACGCCATAAAAGCTGTAGGTGGAATGTGGAGGTGTCCTAATACTTTTGTAATAGTGTAACAATGCTTCAAAGAGGGTTGAATGCTGGTTAGCTTTTCGCATTAGCAGGAAGGCATTGCAGATTTTGTGAATGTCTGTAGATCCCACATGAAGCTTTAGAGCTGTTTCTACATCATCCACTGACGCAAGATATACAACGTCAAACTTTGTGCACTTTGATTAATGATGAAATCCATATTAAGTGTTAAAGTGCAGAGTTAGTTTGGATTTTCATGTTTCTCTTAAGGTTCTGAATTGCACTCATGGCAGGTGAGTTTCTGCACCGGAAGGCGGTGTCTCTTTAAGAGATTTGGGCAGGGATTGTTTTCGGATCTGACTTCTTTATCGGAACGTCAGAAAGTGTGTTAAGAAACCTGATATAGGCTACTCTGCAGCAAATCATCTTGTTTTTCTGTCTAACTTTTGGTTTGTTCATGTTTCCTCTAGCTGCGAGCACCTACAAAGAAGGTAGGTAGAACTCATAAATTGGTAATGAAACATGTCTAATATGTCTAATGTCTAATATTTTACACAAAGTCCAAGGTCCGCATGCAGTTCAAGATTTCGACCAATCTGCAGTGTTAGAGACCTGCAATATATATGCAATGTTCCTTCTACTTACAGCAAAATGAAATGAGTGGTATTTTTGCTTTAAAGAGTGTAAATGTTTATGATTGAACGCTAACCAAAGTAGTTATCCCCAAAATGTTTTGTACTAATGGTTTTACTCACAGTTAGTGTTGGTACGTTACTGTGCTAAAACAACCAAGAACATCAAAATATATGATTAGTTATAGATGGTTTTAAATACCAATGGTAGTGGTAAATTTGAAAGTGGCTGCTGGAAATGACAGTTTCTGAGGACATGAGTTCTAATCCCAGATGGGCTTGCAAAGTGAAGGTCGGACAGTGCGATTACAAAACCATGCAATGGACTAGAGCTCTGCCCGGGGTGTACCTCTGCCTGCAACCAGCGAATCCCGGGTCAGGTTCCAGACCTTCTGAGCTTCTGACCTTTGTAAACATTTAGACCTCACTTGGCAGGTTTGTATGGACTTATCTAACATCATAAGTGACATCAGCACTCTGAGTACTGTACTGTTTTACAGCTGGACAGAAATGGAGGGCTATTTGTGGTATTTCTCTTCTGAAACATGGGCTCTTGTGCTGCTCCTCTTCAGCCTCGGACTGCTGTATGTACTCTCTTCCTAATACGAAATAATAAGAAACACTTATAAGTCTGGAAATAGAATCTTTTAATCTCTATTTTACTAAATAATGACATAATAATAATAATGTTCAGGTACGGATACTGGCCCAACAGTTTCTTTAGGAGGTTAGGGATCCCTGGCCCTAAACCGCTCCCCATATTCGGAAACATGTTCTGGTACACGAAGGTCAGCTAATACAGTTAATCTGTAAATAGATTATAATGCATGGTTCTGTATGTTTTTAATGCTGCATATATTTTCAGGGTATACATGGATTTGATATGGAGTGCTTCAAGAAGTACGGACGTGTTTGGGGGTGAGCGCAGTAATCCAATTTATTCTATTATTTAATGCTGTTGCAGACAATGTGATTTGTTCATTGTTTGCTTATGAGCATTTTAAAACTTATTTGTCAGAATATATGACGGGAGGACTCCTGTACTTTGTACTGTGGACAAAGTCGTCATCAAATCCGTCCTTGTAAAGGAATGTTACACTCTCTTCACCAACAGGAGAGTATGTTTTACATAACAAGAATATCATTTAAGCACAGCTTTGTGAAATCTTTTTACTAAGTGTGTGTCTGTGACAGCAGAACAGCATTCATTGTTTATTATTGTTATTATATATCACTAAGCAGAGCTCATAACTTTACTCTGGTAATCACTGAATGTACTTAGCATGCAATCTTAACCTTTATCTCCTCATGCTTTATGGCTGGTTTTTGGCAGGAATTCGGACTGAATGGTCCTCTGTATGATACTCTGTTTGTTAGTAAAGATGAGGACTGGAAGCGAATTAGGAACGTTCTCTCTCCCGCTTTTACCAGCGGCAGACTGAAGGAGGTTCGTCAGCAACCTACACAATCTCACCATAAAATCAATGGAACTGGACTACAAAGCTAAAAGAATAAAACTGTTCAATTAAAAAACAGACACTTTAAACTAGAAAGCCGATTTAGGTACTTCAAAATAAAAGACGTCTGGGATTCTAGAACGTAAAAATACTTAAAATATGAAAGTGCCTAAGGGATTACATGCCTATTGAAATGTCACTAGGAACCACCCCAAAACTGGAATTTCTAAAACTGGAACTATGGAACTAAGTCTGCACCTATGTAAAAGTCATCAGGAAACTAGGAACTCTGATCATCTGATTGTGGGAAATGAAAATTCTGGATTAGGAAACAAGGAAAGTTAAAAGCTTTTAAAAGGTAAGAGCCAGGAACCTGAAACAAAGAGACTGGTTTATGATTTAAGTTGAACTAGTAAACAAAAAAAACAATTAAGAACTATGTATTCAGAAGACAAATGCACCAAGTGGAGGAAGGTAAAATAGCTAAAAATCAGGAAATACTAAGGAGACTACAGTCCTAGTAAATAAGTACAGAGTAAGTAAAGGCTATGATTGTAGATTTACACAGTTATTACCAGGTTTCTTCAAAGCATTTTACAAATAAGACACGTAACCTACAATCCCAAATCCATTGTACTTCCAAACACAATTACAGATTCAGTTTTTTAAGTAAGATAGCAAAAGTGATTATTACTGAGTAATGTACTCATTATATAAAGTAATGTAGTAAACATATTTAAAGATCTCTAAAAAGTATTTACAATGCACATCCAGGGAATGGAATATGACCAACTACTACCATTACAGGCACTAATGGAGCTTCACAGCTAGCTAAAATAAATTCTGGAGATGTGACTGACCAAAGTAATTATTGAGTGCTTCCTGGATATTTGACACACTGTTTAGCCTGACTCTTGAGGCCTTATGGGAACATAACTGACTAATGATGAGGAGGACGTTTCATCTGCTCACATGCGTACGGCAGGGAATATGCACCAGTGTTGTCTTTCCCCTTTTCCTGCTTCCTCAGCTCATCAGCATCACATTTGGGTCATCATCTTGACACAATAGGTCCTTAGCATATACCATTCCTTTTATTTAGTTAAGATGCTTTTAATAACCAAGACAATAAAGTAAATGTATGCTCTGCAGATGATTGTGTTCAGTGGGGAACATCACACCAGTGTGTTCAGAAATGCTATGAAATAAAACTTCCTATTAATTGAAGAGCAACTTACATATGGTGCAACTTAGTGCTAAATATGAGGCAGTTATACCTATAGCTTATTACCCTGTGCTGTCCTGTTTGGTGCTCTCAAGTACACTGTATTATAGGCTGTGTGGGCTGTTATTGGAAGTGTAGCTTTGCAACTTCTACTTTCCTGTAAATGGACATTATGTAAACTGTAATATAGGCTGAAACTAAAATATAATATAAACACTATAATACTAGGACTATGTAAAACTATATATAAAACACCAACTTATACTTATACCTATACTCACACACCATACATTGTACAGGAACAGGAAAATAGAGGACACAAGGCTACACTTCAAACTGTGTGAAGATGGTGACCTCTAAGGTGATGATGACCCAAAGGTAGGGTCTCTGATGAGCTGAGGAAGCAGGAAACCCTGGTGCATATTCTCCGTCGTACCCATGTGAGCAGATGAGAACTGTCCATTTCATTATTAGTCAGCCACGTAAGTATAAGGCCTCACTAGGCTAGTAACATGCCTACAAGGGTGAAACAGTGTGTAAAATATCCAGAAATTAATGTGGTCAATTACATCACCAGAATTTATTTAGCAAGCTGTGAAGCTCCACTAGTGCCTGTAATGAAAGTAGCTGGTCCTATGTCCTTCTCTGGATGTACATTGTAATTAATTTTAAGGGATCTATAATTATGTTTAGAAGTACAATGACTGAAAAAGTAGGGGTGTTCCTTATTTCTTTAAATATTTGTAAAAGATACTGTTAGGGGTCACTTCCTGGCCGCGTTTGGCCAGGAGTTGTCCCAGTTTGACGGCGTGAGCTGCAGCAACGCGATCGCGCCTGCGTCAGCCTTCCCGGACCATTTATGGGTAAGTGGCGCCACCTGGAGTCCTGCCTATATAAACACACCGTATGGACTCGGCGGTGCCACTGCCTCACGCTCTCGGTCACGTGACAGGAGTCTCACGTGACTCTTCGATGCACCCGGCATTTTTGAAAGCACAGGCGCGTTCGCTGCTGCACTCCGGCTTTCTGACGGCGCGTTTTCATTTCTTTTATTTATCATTCGTTTTTTGTTAGGGATAGAGGTAGTCTGGGGGAATCAAGTCCCTCAGACGGGAGGCTGCTGGGAGGCAGCCTGGTAAGTTAGGGCCCTAGATAGGCAGGGTCAGCATTTTTCGTTGTTTATTATTTTTTTATTTTTGCCGAGCTGCACCTGCAGCTCTAAGCCTTTATCCCGCCGTCTCTCTCTCTCACGCCGTCACCCCTCCTCGTCACGATCGGGAATATTTATTCCCCAATCGCGTTTGGAGAGGACGCAGTGTTAAAGAACCACGTCCTCTTCGTTCCCTGCGACCGTAGCACGCCTCCGCGGCCGCGTTTAAACCGCGGTGGAGCTGCACGTGCTCCTGGAAGCTCCGATCGGGTTCTGCGCGCTGCGCATGCGCAGACCCGGCGCGTATATTGCGCAACAGAGGCACGTCGTGCAGTTTAGTTTATTTAGTTTCATTTAGTAATCGTATAATTTTAGTTTCTTTAGTTATTTATAGCTTTCATTTCCTTTGCTTTTGTTTATCTATCTCATTTCAGTTATAATTACCAACTGGAGCTAACTGCATTTGGGTCCCAACCCATTTATATTTTTGTTCAATATGTCATCATTTTAATATGGCGAACCGTAACAGAGATATATATATATATATATATATATATATATATATATATATATATATATATATATATATATATATATATATATATATATATATATACAATATATATATATATTACACACACACACATGTAATTAGCAGACTGTAATTTAAAGTGTTACTGAAAACATTAGTAATAGGAAGCGAAAAGATTATCGTCCAAGGAAACAAAGGTGAATGAAAAATAGGACCTATGAAACTCCATACAATGGTAAGGAAGTATAAAATCTGGATTTGTGAATATTCAGACTAAAATGGTAAGAAACGAGACACTGTAGTTCAAAATACATCCACAGTAGTCTGAAACTAATACATATACAAACTGTAGTACATGGAACATATAAGGTAAAAAAAAAAAAAAAAAAGACTAGGCAAGGCACAAGAGTCTAACCCTATCTTTATCCCTAGCCCTAGCTCATGGCCCAAATGGGAACAAATCAGTTTGAGAGTCAGTAGGAACAGCAAGAGTGACAGTGAGTGCAACAGCAACCATTTTGAAAGTGCAAAATGATACTATGGTCAAATTCATCAAGGAAAGCTTGAAAAGGAGAGCTAAGAATCAAGAGGACTGAGGCACAACTGACATATTAATTCGGAAATTCTAAAACAAATAGTCTAAAATAGAATGAAACTAGGCAGTCGCATGTAGGAACAAAGAGGAATACACTAAGAAACTAGAATCACAATAGAAATAGAATTACAATTTATGGAATTAGTAAGCATATATGAAAACAGAAAATTAAAACATAATGGAAATTAAATGAAAATTAAGGGTCTAATTTATTTTCCAAAATGGCAGTATGGATAAGTCCAGCTTGTATTATCAGATAAAGAGCTACAAAATTTAGGCCCAACAGGCTTTATTGCTACTTTATAAACATCCAAAACCGGTAAAATATTGTACTAATATTCTGCACATTATGTGGTGGGACTAAAATAAATTGTCACTTATTTGTGCAGATGTTCTGGATCATGAAGTCCCACGTGAACACTTTAGCTAAAAATCTGGAGAAGACCGTAAAGAAAGCTGGTGGAGTCAGTGTCAAAGAGTAAGTCAGAAACCCTTAACACTTAATTTCACTGAATGCTTACTTATTTATAGGGGTCCGTCCATAATAGTTAAAGTATTTGACATCATTTCAGGTATTTTGGAGCGTACACTATGGATGTAATAACCAGTTCAGCTTTCAGCGTGGACATAGACTCCCTGAACAACCTCAATGACCCATTTGTGGCAAATGTCAAGAAAATAGTGGAATTTGGCATTTTCAATCCTGCATTCCTTATCACAGGTACGGTATTGAATCATATTTACCATAATAAATAACTTACACTAGAGGTACAGCTACAATAAAAGGTTTTTCAGTCCTATAGAAAATGTTCAGTACTTAGAAAATTCATTTTTGCAGATTCACAAAGGTAGAAAAGGCTATAAAAGCAGTGCTAAAGATCTCCAAATATAAAAGTATAAGAAACTATCTATAGATCTATAGAATCTTTCTATAAAATTTTGAACTTTCTGTAATAATAATAATAATAATAATAATAATAATAATAATAATAATATTTATTTATTTAGCACGAAACATGCAAGAAGTAGTTAACAGTATTTTACAAAAACAAAAAGAAACATTTTTGCTGGAGCACACGAGGTAAAAGTTGGTCTGTTATGAAAACACTGAACAATAATGGTGTTAACGGAAGGACATCACAGAGAAAACACCGATCAAAAACATTGCTGTACGTTTCAATTTGGCAAAAAATCATCTGGATATTCCATAAAGCTCCTGAAGCTTTACATGATCTGTGGTCCAGTGCTTTGTTTGGAGGTTTCCAAAGCCCATGCCAAATTTGAAACATGGTGGAGGAGCAAAATAGTTTGGGTTTGCTTTGCACAGTTTGCAACTTGACACACTGAAACTGAAACACTGAAGTGCAGGATAAAAATGCAGAGGGTCGAGGTAGATCAACCATTTGTAGATTTAAAGAAGTAAAAAGAGGAAGTGAGTACATGGAAAAAAGAATCCAGATCTTAACCCAGCTGAAATGTTGCTGCAATCCTAAAACACACCTGATCTTGTCATAGGAACGGCTACAGGACATGTTTTTCCTGCTAAAGCATTTTACAGATGATTAAATCCAAAGTTTTATGAAGCTTTCCAGTCTGATTTTCAGTGAGTCATCACTGGAGAAACTTTGGTCATTCCAAAGGGTTCACAAAACTTAATGGTGTTGTGGTCATGGAGCAAACTTCAGGAGCACGTGGACTGGGAGCATACAAAGAAGATATAAAGATAAGATTAAATTGTATTTTTAATAAGTATTTTTTTTACTAGCTCTCTTCCCATTCACACTGCCCATACTGGAGAAGCTGAGCATCGGGTTTTTCCCCATGTCAGTGGTTGAATTCTTTCTTGCCTCTCTGCAGAAGGTCAAGGCGGACAGACTGACCAATGAGTATAAGGTAAAATTACAAAGAGCGACTCACTAATCATAAAAAAAAAACTTTCAGAGAAAGGTAAAAACATATGGTTACCTTCTGTAGAAGAGAATGGACTTCCTGCAACTTATGGTGGACTCTCAGGCTTCACAGAAAGCTGAAGACCAGCATGGAGACAAGATGAAGAAAGGTCTTGCAACTTATAATTCATGATTTCTTATAAGATAGATGTTGAATGATATCAGTCGCCTGTCTGTTTGATGTCCAAAGGTCTAAGTGATCATGAGATCCTGTCCCAGTCCATAATGTTCATCTTTGCCGGATATGAGTCGAGCAGCAGCACTCTGTCGTTCTTCTTCTATAATCTGGCCACTAATCGAGAAACGATGAAAAAACTTCAGGAAGAGATCGACCAGACCTTCCCTAATGAGGTAAAAAAAACTATCGCTCATTAGGGAACACACAAAAGCACTGATGACCAGACAACAGCATTTATTGAGGGAGTTACAGTAGTTTGTGCCAACAGGCTCCTGCTGAGTATGACCTGGTAATGAACATGAACTTCCTGGAAGCTGCCCTCAACGAATCGCTGAGGTTGTACCCAATCACCAATCGTATCGACAGAGTCTGCAAGAAAACTGTGGAGATAAACGGCATAAAAATACCAAAGGACCTTATCGTTACTATCCCCACCTATGTCCTGCACAGGGACCCCGAATACTGGACCGATCCAGAGACCTTCAACCCTGAGAGGTAGAAACCTGAACTGAATCACTCCAGAACCAATACACTTTGTTTCGCTTTCACATTTTAACCCTGCTTGCCTGGGCATAATTGTGGGGAAATACATTAACCATAGTCCCTTAAATGTACTTTGCTGATGCTCCATGTTGTTTCAGGTTCACTGAGGGTAATAAGGAGAACATCGACCCATATGTGTACCTGCCTTTTGGTGCAGGACCCAGGAACTGCATCGGGATGAGGTTTGCCCTCGTGACCATTAAGCTTGCCATCGTAGAGGTACTACGGAGATTCGATGTGGACATTTGTGATGAGACCAAGGTCAGATTCTTTTAAAATCACTTTCAAACACAATCTGATGATGAGTCTCTGAGAGACTCTGTGTCCATAGTCTGGTGAAATCGTGAAGACATGTCCGCTTGAGACCTCATTACCCTTCTCTGAGGTCTGATTTTTTTTTATGTATGAAAACTGAGCAGGAGGTATTTTTGTTTTTGTGAATTGCTCAAGAATGTCTACGAATGAGGACTGAGTTAAGCAGAATGAAGTATGAGGAGCAGCAAACCCAAAACGTCATGTCCTCATGTGCGGACGATAGGTCTCAGGAGGACATAATAATAAAACGCAGATATCAAGGCAACTCGGTTCTTCTTAGAACAGTGATAATTACATAATTTCTAGCAGCTCTGCTGGGTCAAAGGTAAACTAAAGAAATCAGCTGTTCCTGAAACCTGGGTTTGAACCCCTGGGCTAGATCAGGTGATGCAGTTACGAGGTCCTGCGATGGACTGGCATCCCATCCAGTGAGCACTTTCACCAGACCCCCTGTGACATCAATACGGGTCAAAACGGGAACTTTCACTTTCTTGCTTTCACATTTAAAGCTAACTAATGCTAGCACCTACCCTGTCGTTTTCACATACTTCAGGATGTCACCTAAACACCTTAGCTGCCTTATGTTAGTATAACGTACAACTCCAGCCACATAGTTATTCTAATCACTACTTATGTTCGCATTTATCATCAGACAAAACGATATGAAGCTTGTTGTCTTTCACCAATGCTAATTATATCATATTTATGGCTAACCTGGCATGATTCTGCACTATATAAAACAATACGATAGTAATAACACAATACGATAGCTGATGTTATTACAGTCAAACCCTTTTATCAGAATGTATCTGTACCTCATTTTAGAAGAAGGTTCTGCTCTGAAATTCTGTTTATATATTTGGAAAGATTCCTACTTTTGTTCCTGTATTTCTTAAACCCTCCTACTTTCCTCCTAAACGTAATACAGTGACACATGACATGAGCAGTGATTCGTTTATCACTTGTACTACCACATTTTCTTCTGTCTCGCAACACGAACCTTCTAGTACTAAATAATACTGTCAGAGTGCCAGCAGCAACCGCAGACACCACTGGAGGGCGGCACATAAACAATCATCATGATTAACCACTGAATCAGAAGATTATTTTGCTTATATATAATAGTACAGTATATATAATAGTACTATAGTGTATAATGCACTATATAATGTCAATCGGTAATAGCTAGCCAAGCTAATGACGCATTTTCATAGCATACATATATACAATATTGCATTAAATGGAATATTATTGGTAGATGTAATAAATAATAATCTCAGACAGTCTTGTTGGAGCTCGGCAACAGTTCTTACTCTATGCCTAACCACAACACAACAAATCATCCTAACCTCCTCTAATGCTACCCTGGTTTAGCTTTCTATGCTAACTTAGCTAAGATAGTGGTGACAATGCCTGTTAATTCTCTATATAACATATTTTTTTAATCAAGAAACCCAGTCATTTGTTCTACAGCAGTATGAAAAGGAGATGAACTTCAGTTTCTGCTGACATCTATTCTGATCTATTAGCTAAACTATACAGCATTTCTCGTTTGATTAGGGTGATTGCAAGCTTGTTTCTTGTGTTCTTGTGGCAATAACAGATTGTGCTCTCACTTCTTTATTCAGATTCCAATGGAGTTGGGATTCAGTGCATTTATGGCTCCTAAAGTACCGATCAAGTTGAAGTTCACACCTCGAGGAGATGGGGTCTGCAACAAGAACCACGATAATATTATGTTATAATTATCAAAAAAAAATAAGGTTGGATCATGAAGTATAATAATGATAATGTTGTAATTTTCTTTAGATAATGAACAATTGTTAATAAAGCTGATTATAAATATAAATCAATGTGTTACGTATCTCTATTAATGTTCAATAAGTGTTTGGGAACCAGTGTTCTTAGGTGAACCACAGACAGATTCCAGGGACCACATTAATACTTTAATGTGTACATATATCCAGCATATACAGTGTTTTGCAAAAGTGTGAGTTTTTGCTGTTTTTTGAAGGTTCTTCTTCTGCTGCTCAGTTCATCCAGGTACAAAGCCACCTGAAGCTGAACAATCATGTTGTTTTTGTTCAGAGAGATTAAAGGCGCTCTCTGGATGATTATTGGAACTGTTTGGTCTCAAAGTTGATTGATCAAGAGAGGGAGTGGCATGTCCATTTAAGAGAGTTCAAGATGGAGAATTTATCTTCTTTTGACATTTTGAACCAGACAATTCTTATGAAAGCAGATGTTGTGCTGCAGCTGCTCTTTCTGTTCGTTCCTTCCAGTTCAACTTCACTTTGTCCACCAGCAGGAGAGCACTGAACAACAGTGGTTATGCCAACCATGGCAAGGTTGCAAGAAGAAAGCCACTGCTCTCCAAACAGAACATCACATAAACACAGCATCACCAGTTCAGTGGTAATCATATAGTAAAGGGCATAATGTGTATATAGTGTGTATCAGTGCTGTAGGACTTCATCCTGTTCCCATAATCCTCTGTGTATGAGACTCAGACTGGATCAGTATTGGAACATATCAGATGCTGTAAGAGAGAACAGAATCAGATCAGACATGCTCAGACATGATCAGATCATCACGATCAGTGTAAACACCAGCAAACATACCAGATGAAACAAGCACACCACCTGAGACAGAAATAATGATACACACAAACAAAACAAAAAACAATAAGACACACACACACTCAAGGTAACAGTAGCTCACTGTAGTATATCCAGGTAACAGTGTGGATCCTTCTGTAGATCTGAGAGCAGCTTCACTCCTGATTTCCCTGGTTTATTGCCGTACAGATTCAGCTCTCTCAGGTATGATGAGGGGTTTGATCTCAGAGCCCATGCCAGAGCAACACAACCTTCATCTGTAATACTGCAGGTACACAACCTGCAGAGAAAAGAAAAACTCACACATCAGCAACAATCACTTTCTGTCTCAGAAACAACCAATAAAAGCTCAGATAATAACAAATGAATAATGAAGAGAGAGTGTTATGTCTAGTGAATATCAGAATATTACGTTACACACACTTGTGAGGACTTTCCATTGACATAATGATTACTGTAGCTAATTAATGCTATTAAACCTATGACTACCCCTAACCATAAGCTTAACCTCAGTAACCTAAAGAAAATCTTTTGTCTCTTTTGTTTTGCAAATAAAAATTGATGTTTTTGAAAAAGTTAAAGAAGTGAGGACCGGCAAAACAATCCTCATCTCATCTCATCATCTTTTCCACTTATCCATTTCAGGGTTGCAGGGGCAGCAGGGCAAGCAAAGAAGCCCAGGCATCTCTGTCCCACACAACCTCTACAAACTCCATGGGATCAGAATGGCGCCCATTGTCAGAGGGCGAGGAGGAAAATGAAAACGGAAGCGATCGCTCAATGGCGTGAAACAAGGTAGAAACGTGGCAGGGGAATTCTCAGACCCTACCCAAGCATCTAGTCCCTAACTTGACCCTACCTGACCAAACTCCTTTGCATCAGCAAAATCGGTCGTATGGTACGGACACCTGCCAAGCTCAGAGATGCTTTTAAACACCTGAGGTGGCAGGTGTTGCATATTTCTGCAATAGCGCATCTTACTGACGGGCATGCGGTAGCTGGCAAAATCCGAGAGATGTTAACTGAACCAACGCCACCCCCTAGTGTCGGTTAGAGGGTAGGACCCTAACAGTACCCCCCCAAAGGGGCGTTGTCCCAAACGCGTTCATGTCCTCTTCTAACTTGTTGGACACGCTCAGGGTTGAGCGTCTGACGGACAGGGAGGCCCCGGTAGGCAGGAATCGCCTTCGGATAGGGGCTAAATGGGAGGGTAGGGGACGATGAGTCCTGAACAGGACTTAGTTTAATCTGCTTGAGCTCAGGACTAGCCATGGCTAGGTGGTTCAGGGGCGGAACTCGGTGCAGGCGGCTCAGGGGCTGACCTCTGCGCTGGCGGCTCAGGAATGGGGCTAGACCCAGCAAGGCCAATGAAAAAGGTCGGTGCAAGTCACCTGGTTGGGCGAACAGGCGGCAATGACAGCGATAACGACTGTGGCACCGAGATCGATACAAAAGACCGTGGCGCGGAGGTCGGTGGTAATGACCGGGTGCAAAAGGCTCCAGTACAGAGCTAACATGCCCAGGTACGGAGCTAACATTCTCAAGTACGGAGCTAATGGACACAGCGAGCTGAGGTACGGAGCTGGGCGGCACTAGTTGCTCAGGTACAGAGCTAATGGGCACGGCGAGCTCAGGTATGGAGCTGGGTTCCACTAGCTGCTCAAGTACGGAGCTAATGTGTACGACGGGCTCAGGTACAAAGCTGGGTGGCACCAGCTGCTCAGGTACTGAGCTAATGGGCATGGCGGGCTCAGGTAGGGAGCTAGGCGGTGCTAGCTGCTCAGGTACGGAGCTAAAGGGTGCGGCAGGCACAGGTACAGAGCTGGATGGCACTAGCTGCTCAGGTACGGAACTAAAGGGCACAGCGGGCTCAGGTATGGAGTTGGGCGGCACTAACTGCTCAGATACAGAGCTAAAGAGCGCGGTGGGCTTAGGTATGGAGCTTGGCGGCGCTAGCTGCCGATGTATGGAGCTAGGGGGTGCAGTGTAGTTTCACTTTCTTATTTTAATGTGGAATCACTGATGGGAGATGATGGCTTGTTCTGAAATATGTTAAACAGCTGCTTTGTGTTATCTGTTATCTTCTGTGTGTATTTCTACACAACTGTCTGATCATCTAGTAATCAGGATTCATCAATAATCAGAATGGAATGTAGATATTAATGCATCAGTTTAAATTAATTATCTTATTAATTATATTATATTAATTATACTTTATTACTCATACTCAGAAGAAGAAACTGAACATAAGGTTCCTCTGTCATTATAAACCCATGAAATAAAGATCCTGTGTTTGTAGATCTTACTACTATTAGACAGATTCATCTGGGTCAGCTCTTATCACATCAGATTTTCTAGCTTTCTTGCTTTCTGAAGTGAGATAATAAAAGATATACCAATAGGACTCACTTTAATATCTCCAGGTTACAGTATGGATTCTTCAGTCCAGCAGAGAGCAGCATCACTCCTGAATCCTGCAGCTTATTGTTACTCAGGTTCATGTGTTTCAGACTGGAGGAGTTTGAACTGAGAACTGAGGACAGAGCTGCACAACTTTCCTCTGTTAGATCACAATTCCACAACCTAAGGGAGAAATAATCACAGTGAATCCATCACAAATGATCATGACATGTTATCAGAAGTGCTGTGACAGTAAAGAGCACAGCTTAAGATCATTGAGGGAGTTCAGAGAGAACTGGATCATTATTATCCAGCTGATTAGCATATATAAATGAGGATGGATCAGAACCTCAGACCCAAACCAAGTGTGCTGTGATTTACCTTCATGAATTAACCACCTGAATCTCTCTCAAAGCTATAGGAGTGTAAAAGACAGATACAGAGATTTGGAAGGTTTTAAATGGACTGACATCTTCAGTCTAGCTCATAGGTAAAGCATGAGAACAATTTATTTTCTTTTTCATTTCTGCTAATCTGTAGTAAAATATTAATGAT
Organism: Ancistrus triradiatus; assembly: GCA_025084515.1. NCBI lineage: Eukaryota > Metazoa > Chordata > Actinopteri > Siluriformes > Loricariidae > Ancistrus > Ancistrus triradiatus. The sequence continues at coordinate 115,726 of JAJAGP010001012.1, forward strand.
AAAATTTCCAAGATTCAAAAAATGTTTTAATACTTGTTATATTACACACAAACACAACACACAGTGAGAAAGTGTTGATCTTACTCCAGTATCTCCAGATTACAGTGTGGATTCTTCAGTCCAGCAGAGAGCAGCTTCACTCCTGAATGCTGCATATTATTCTCACTCAGGTTCAGCTGTTTCAGACTGGAAGGGTTTGAACTGAGAACTGAGGACAGAGCTGCACAACTTTCCTCTGTTAGCTTACAATCACACAACCTATGAGAGAAATCATGATACACACACAATCAGTTATGTGAGAGTAATTTTCTGTATCACATTGTGTATTATTGGTTATAAAAGAGTGAAATGTCATGCTGTTAGCATGTCTCAGGGACAAAGCTTGACTGATTCCCCACAAGGAAATTCTGTATTGCAGCAGCAATGTACATAAGTGTAAAGTGAATGTGTAAAAGTGTGTGTGTGTATGTAACTCAGAGGAGTCTTCTCTTCTGGCACAGAGATGAGTCATTATACATGTATATTGCAGTGGGGGAGCAATGACTGCAGTAGTCTCTTACTAAACATGCTCTGCTGCCTGTTTATTAAGTTGTGTAAGCGATGTAATGTATTGTCCATTATCTTAGTCAGTTTGTGCATAATCCTTCTCTCCACAATCATCTGTAGGGACTCCAGAGTAGTTCCAAGCACAGAGCCAGACTTCTTTAACAGTATATTCAATCTCTTCGAGTCATTGGCTCTGATACCACTGCCCCAACTGATGGCTAGAAGAAAATTGCACTCTCCACCACAGACAGATAAAATATATGCAACATTTTGCTGCACCAATTGAAGGACTTGAGCTTCCTCAAGAAGTTGAATCTGCTCTGTCCCCTCCTGTATAAAGCTTCAGTGTTACATCTCAAATCCAGTTTGGTGTCAAGAACACCCAAGTATCTGTAACTCTCCACCACCTCCACCTCCTCTCCCATGATGGAAATAGTGTCTGGCTCAGTACTAGTCCAGCTAAAATCCACAATCATTTCCATTGGGCAAGAAGCAGCTCCAGTCTGTCTGGTTGTTTTGACAGATGATGTGTAGAAATCTCCCCAGCTCCTGATTTGTACTGGCCTTTAGACGGAGGGTGGTAACTGGACTTTAGGCTTAAGCTGATCCCCAGCCTCTCCATGAATGCCTGCCAGACCAGATGTAAAGATGTAAAGTGGGGACCTCAGGGAAATTCACTTCAGAGACTGGCAGAAGCAATCTAAGACAGTAAAGATGGCTGTTTGACCGTGGGCCTACGGCAGGTTGGTGACGTCCAGAGTGATGTGGGACCAAGGGTGCTCAGGGACTGGAAGTGGGAATACATTCCCTACCACAAAGGGGTGCTCACCTCCCTTGAACCAGTGGCACCATTCCTCCAGAACAAGTTTGATGGCCTGGAGTACTCGGTCATCCACATTGTAATGCTCAATGTATGAGAGCTTGTGAGACAAGTGACTATGTGGGTGGTTTGCCTTGCCTCTAAGAGAGAACGATACCTACCCCGACATCTGAAGTGTCCACTTCCATAACAAATGGATGGTCTAGGTTCGGATGCTTTAGGATAGGAGCTCCAGTCTCCTGTAGGCACTGGAAAGCTTTGGCTACTTGGGAGCTGAAGTGGAAGGTTTCCCCTTGAGAAGGACTGTAAGAATAGCACTGAATCCCAACTGTAACTAAAGATTTCAGTTAGGATTTAAGGCCCATCATAGTACTGAACCAGCATTAGTTAGGGTACCTAATGATTTGTTAATGCCCTCAGATAATGGATGTGTTTTTTTCTCATTCTATTAGATTTAAGTGCAGCATTTGACACTATAGGTCATGATATCTTACTGAATAGATTAGAAAATACTGTAGGTATGAAGTGACTGGTGCTTTCTTGGTTTAGATCCTACCTGACTGATCAGTACCAGTTTGTACATAATCTGTTCTAAGTGCTTTCAAAAGTGTAGTATGATGTGCCTAAGGCTCCTATAAGTTTCTTTGTACATTCTGCTACTAGACTCAATTATTCGTAAACATGATATTAGTTTCCACTGCTATGCAGATGATACACAGTTATACATATCAGCTAAACCAAATGATGACCTTACAACACTATGATGTTCCTAAGCTTCAGCTTCACCCAAGCACTCCTTCCATCACAGATAGCAGTAACTCCCTCCCACCTCCAGTTGACTGAGCATACCATGCCATAAAACCTTCCTGCTGAGGGTTCAAGATCCTACAGTTACTCTGTGTACTGGACTAAATAATGCCAATATGCATATTTTTACATTATTCTATTAAATATTTTGTTTATTTTAACTATTGTCTTGTATGTTTTATCTGCTTCCAAGGAGGATGGGCCCCCTGTTTGAGTCTTGGTCCTCCCAAGGTTTCTCTTTTCCTTGCCTCTGTCATCTTGCTCAATTTGGGATTTGCCCCAGATATTAGAAGATAACGTATCAAAAGTGATTTCTTCTCAATCAGCTAATATGAAATCAGATTTCTACTGTTCTGAACTGAGATAATAAGAGAAATACCAACAGGACTCACTTTAATATCGGCAGGTTACAGTGTGGATTCTTCAGTCCAGCAGAGAGCAGCATCACTCCTGAATCTCGCAGCTTATTCTTACTGAGGTCCAGATGTTTCAGACTGGAGGAGTTTGAGCTGAGAACTGAGGACAGAGCTGCACAACTTTCCTCTGTTAAATTACAACCACACAACCTGAGAGAGAAATATAATATAAATATAAAATAATATCACACATACAGTTTTGTGAGAGTAATCTTCTGTATCACATTGTGTATTATTGGTTCTAATAATTGGCATGCAGTGCATATATTGGGTACCCCTTCTGCTACACAACTGACCACCAAACACCACCTGTGTCCCACACAAAACGACTGACGCTAGAGGGCAAACAGGCCTAGGGAACGTCAAAAACAAGCGCCGCCCATGGCGGACTCAGAATTAAGAATACGCGAAAAAAAATGAAGGAAAACAAAAAGAGCACGAGGAATAAGCCCCGTGAAGCTGGGAATTACCAGCAAGAAATAGCTACCGCGCTGGAAGCGGAGTGCACGGTCTAACGCTGAGCTCAGCGTGTGTGTGTGTGGCCAGCAGCCGACAGAGGAGGGGGGACGCCTGAGCGAGCGGGGGGAAACGATGCGCATGCGCCACAGAAGGCGGCGTGGAGACCGGCTGGATACCGAGATGCTGCACCCGGCTGAAAGTGCAAACGCCGTGGAAAAGCGATACTCAAAGCTCCGGAGAGCAGGTGGAACCCCTAACGACGGGGACAGCAAGTGGGGTAAAGAGAGTGCGAGGGAAGGCTGCACGTTGCGGTGTCCGAACAAAAGCGTTGGCTAGGAGCAATGGGAGTCGCGAACAACGTGTGAGTCTGTGAGGGTGCGACGGCGAGGGCCGCTTAGAACCGATTTATATAGGCAGGGATTCTGGTGTTGCGAATAACATTGGAACGTGCCCTGCGCGAACGCAGGGTGCGAGACGAAACCGGGATGCCAGTCCCGGGATGGGATGGGTGCGCCCCTGCTGGCCACCCGTCCCGAGATGTGGCGAGCAGATCCTAATAGGTAGACTTGGCTGACATTGCTGAATTATTATAACTTTCCTTGCAAGTCGCTATTTGATGTTACCTGACCTAAATTAGCATGCATATAAACAGTGATGCTTAATTATGACTGACGAATATGTAGCATAATATTCAATGTGCACCAAAGGGTTCACATGGCTATCATAGGGAAAATCATGAAACTGACTGGTCAGATTCCTTGACTGTATGTTAACAGACACACATTACCGGACCCTTCAAAATATAATCAGCAGTGTCAGGCAAACATGTAGACAGGAGCCATTCTAATAAGCAGTTTTGATTGGTTAGTACCACTCTCAGTCAGATATGCATCCTGTAGCAACCAAGAAAATGCAGACTAGCATTTTGAATTAGATGATGCTTTTTATTTTACTTTATTCATTGAAATAATATTCTACACACACCTGTTTGTTACCCCTTCTCTGAAGGGATAGAAAGGCCTGACCGCATACCACTGGTTATAACACAGTAAAGAAAACCATACACCACTGTATATAGTTTTTTACTCTATTATTAGCAGGTTGCAGTGTGGGTTCTGACAACGTGATTTTAAGGCATGACATTCCAGATGCTCTGTTTTATAATAGTGGACCTCAGTTTCCCTGCCAACGGTTTACTAATTTTCAGAGGATGCACCATGATCATACTAAGTGAATTCTTCCAAGTTATTTATCAGGAGCAACAGACAACATGTAGTTCCAATACCAACCACTAGGACAGAAGATGGAATTCTTACAGCACACAAACAGCCACCATAACTGGTTTCACTACCCTCTCACGAGTCCCCACCCCAATCAGCTCTATCCCCCAAATCATCGACCACAGCTCGGTCAGGAAGTGCAGTAATTAAACCCAAGAGACTGGATTTATAAGAGATAAGAGCTTATAGAAGAAAATATCTTTAAAGAAAAGATCATGTGTTGAGACTTGTGGTCATTTCTGTTAGTCTGTGCTGAAATATTAGTGAATTATTATTAACAAGTTAAAATGATAAACCAGTTTAAAAACATGTTGCATTACACTCAAGCACAACAGACAGTGTGAAAGTGATGATCTTACTCCAGTATCTCCAGGTTACAGTGTGGATTCCCAAGTCCAGCAGAGAGCAGCATCACTCCTGAATCCTGCAGATTATTCTTACCCAGGTTCAGATGTTTCAGACTGGAGGAGTCTGAACTGAGAACTGAGGACAGAGCTGCACAACTTTCCCCTGTTAGACTGCAGTAATATAACCTGAAAAAGAAATAATAAAACACACACACACAAAATCCGTTCTGTGAGAGTGATTTTTTTGTAACACATTTTGTAGGTTTTGGTTCTAATAGAGTGAAATATCATCATATCAAGCATGTTCTGGGGATGCACACTTGGATGTGTTAGGTTACACTCAGTGAATTAAGCAGCATGCGCAACCAACAGGTTACCCAACTGTCTGCTAGTAGCCATGCACCATCACTCACAACTCCTCACTATGTGAGATGAAAGCTTGTTCTGAGATCTGTTGACCAACAGTTTTGTGTTATCTGATGTCTTCTGTGTGTATTGCTGCCTAATTATAGACCAATTTCAAATCTACCTTTTCTCTCCAAATTTTTAGAAAAAGCTGTTTAGCAGCAGCATTTGACACTATAGATCATGATGTCATACTGAACAGATTAGAAAATACCAAAGGTATTAAGGGACTGGTGCTTTCTTGGTTTAGATATTACTTGACCGGCCAGTACCAGTTTGTTTATGTAAATAATCTATGCTCTGAGCTCTCAAAAGTGAACTACAATGAGCTTCAGGGATTTTCAGCTAAACCAAAGTCATCCTTACAATCAGCAAACTGAGGATTGAGTAAAGGAAATTAAATTGGTTGTCAATTTAAGGAAATTAGTATTGGTTGTCAATTAATTTTCTCTTAACTCAGATAAAGCTTAGGTTTTAGTACTGGGACCCAAGGCTGTGAGAGACAAATTGTCTACAATTATCCTACACCTAGATGGTTGTTCAGTCTGTCTATAAAAAAACTTAGGTGTTATATTTGATTCAGATCTCTCCTTTGATGAGAGAATGCTAAGAGAGAACACTGACCACTGACGCGAGGATTGTGAGGATCTGGCAACCCAGACTCATTAGCGCCGGTTTTGCACAGGACGCACGCTATTTTGTAGCTGTTAGCAGATTATTACTTTTAACTTTTTAAATTCCCGATCGCATCTGTATCGCATATATAGTAGTTTTTACAACATCTTAATCACTTTCTTCTAGTACCGGCGGATTATATATTTCGCCGTTAATCTTTATTTAGTAACTTTACAAGTATACCCCAGAAGTTGAATCTGTTCATCTGGACAAAGTTTTTGTCAGAGAAACGTTTCGTCACTCATCTAAGTGACTTCTTCAGTCTCAGCAGTTGGAAAACTTCCCCAATCTTATATACAGCACGTTGCATAACGACTGGTACCAGCACCATTGCATAACAATGGGACCGGTGATCAGTTTAATATGCAGATTTACATAGCCATTAACGACAATGGCCACGTGTGCCATTCACACAGGATAGGGGATGGGCTGCGATGGCTCCGTTGTAAGATGGTGAAAGATGTACTCTGAGGCCCCCTCCTCGGTTCAGAGATGGACGTTCCCTTTTTACAAAAATGGCTTCTTTTACTTCGTGTTCAAACCATCGTTCCCCCCTATCAAGGATCTGCACGTCTTCATCCTTGAAAGAGTGGCCACTGGCCTGTAGGTGGGTGTAAACCGCAGAGTCCTGACCTGATGAGGGCGCTCTTCTATGTTGTGCCATCCATTTTGCCAGTGGCTGTTTGGTTTCCCCGATGTACAATTCCTGGCAATCCTCCTGGCACTTAACAGCGTACACTACATTACTCTGTTTGTGCTGGGGGACCTGATCCTTGGGGTGGACCAGTTTCTGGCGTAGCGTGTTTTGGGGTTTGAAAGCCACTGAGACGCGGTGTTTGGCAAAGATGCGTCTCAATTGTTCCGATGTTCCTGCCACATATGGAATCACCACTGTTTTACGCTTAGACTGCGGTTGTTGTTCTCCTCTCATCGATCTGCTGGAGCACTGTTTGGGCGTCTTACCGGCTTTGACAAAGGCCCAGTTTGGATAACCACATTTGTCCAGGGCCTGCTTAATGTGAGATTTCTCTCCATCCTTGGCTGCTGTGTCAGTGGGGACGTTGTCTGCTCGGTGGTACAAAGTCCTGATGACTCCTAGTTTGTGCTCAAATGGATGATGAGAGTCAAACCTTAAGTATCTGTATGTGTTGGCTTACGGTAAACATCGACTTTCAGTCGCCCCATCTCCAATCACAACCTCACAATCCAAGAAGGCTAACCTGCCGTTCTTCACATCCTCCCTGGTGAACTTAATGTGAACTTAATAGGTGTCAATCCACCTATTTCACATACAGAGAGCAGTACTATAGGCAGAAACATGGGTGCACCATGGGCTCCCCAATTTCACCTATTGTGGCCAACCTGTATATGGAAGAAGTGGAAAAGAAGGCACTAACATCCTATTCAGGAACACCACTCAGCCATTGGTTCAGATATGTGTATGACACCTGGGTTAAAATGAAATCTCAGGAAGTACCACATTTCACTGACCACATCAACTCAGTGGACAAACACATTAAGTTCACCAGGGAGGATGTGAAGAACGGCAGGTTAGCCTTCTTGGATTGTGAGGTTGTGATTGGAGATCGGGGGCCAACACATACGGATCAGTACTTAAGGTTTGACTCTCATCATCAACTTGAGCACAAACTAGGAGTCATCAGGACACTGTACCACCGAGCAGACAGCGTCCCCACTGGCACAGCAACCAAGGATGGAGAGAAATCTCACATTAAGCAGGCCCTGGGCAAATGTGGTTATCCGAACTGGGCCTTTGTCAAAGCCGGTAAGACGCCCAAACAGTGCTCCAGCAGATCGACGAGAGGAGAACAACAACTGCAGTCTAAGCGTAAACCAGTGGTGATTCCATATGTGGCAGGAACATCGGAACAATTGAGATGCATCTTTGCCAAACACCGTGTCTCAGTGGCTTTCAAACCCCAAAACACGCTATGCCAGAAACTGGTCCACCCCAAGGATCAGGTCCCCCAGCACAAACAGAGTAATGTAGTGTACGCTGTTAAGTGCTAGGAGAATTGCCAGGAATTGTACATCGGGGAAACCAAACAGCCACTGGCGAAACAGATGGCACAACATAGAAGAGCTACCTCATCAGGTCAGGACTCTGCGGTTTACACCCACCTACAGGCCAGTGGCCACTCTTTCAAGGATGAAGACGTGCAGATCCTTGATAGGGAGGAACGATGGTTTGAACGCGGAGTAAAAGAATCCATTTTTGTAAAAAGGGAACGTCCATCCCCTGAGGAGGGGGCCTCAGAGTACACCTTTCACAATCTTACAACAGAGCCATCGCAGCCCATCCCCAATCCTGTGTGAATGGCACATGTGGCCATTGTCGTTAATGGCTATGTCAAGCTGCATATTAAACTGATCACCGGTCCCATTGTTATGCAATGGTGCTGGTACCAGTCGTTATGCAAAGGTGCTGTATATAAGATTGGGGAAGTTTTCCAACTGCTGAGACTGAAGAAGTCACTTAGATGAGTGATGAAACGTTTCTCCGACAAAACCTTAGGTCCAGATAAACAGATTCAACTTCTGGGATTTTCTTACCTGGATTATTGAGCATGCATCAAGACGTTTACATGTATACCGGCTTGTGTTTGCAGTAATTAGCCATTAGCGTCTTTTCGGCCTCATCTGTTGCAGTAGTGTGTGTTTTTATAACTTTTTTACATCCTTTTCCCACCTTCTTTTTTTCTGATGTTTTATATTAACTTTCCATCGATGCTTTAATCAAAGAATTGCACTGGAACATCGGCTGAACCATATCTTCACTTGTCACCCAACAACACCACCCAAAGCTAAGTACCTTTAATTCATTAATTAATTAATTGTATTAACATGGCTTCTGCTGCGCTTGTTCCCTGTGCCGAGTGTGGCATGTTTAGCTATTCTTCCTCCGTCATTAATTAAAATTTTATTTGTGATAGGTGTAGGCTTGTAGCCAGTCTGATGGAGGAGATTGTAGTTTTAGAGGCGAGCATCCAGACATTAGAGAAGGCTAGCTCAGCTTCTAGCTTAGCAGATCTGGGTGCCACAGGTGAAGTTAGAGTCCCCACCCCGGCAGAGCCCTCGCAGCAGGGCAAGTGGGTGACAGTTTGGCGACGTAGTCGTAAGGCTAGCCCACGAGAGCACCACTCTTTACCTGTTCACGTGTCCAACAGGTTTACCCCCCTCAGTGATGCACCCACTGAGTAGCCTGTTGAAAGAGCTCTGGTCATAGGTGACTCTATTTTATGACACGTGAAACTAGCTACCCCTTTAGGGACACCAGCAGCTAGAGTTACATGTATCCCGGGAGCCAGAGTGCCGGACATTGTAACGAGTCTTAGTGAACTTGAGAGCCGCAGATTCTCTAGGACAGTTATTCATGTAGGGGCTAATGATATACGCCTTCGTCAGTCAGAGGTTACTTTAGGCTAATTTTGTAGAGGTGGTTAGAGTGGCGAAGGCGATGTCTGATGCAGTAGTGTGCTCTGGCCCCATCCCAATGCGGCGAGGTGACCAAGCCTACAGCAGGTTATGGTCGCTGAACTGCTGGCTGTCCAAGTGGTGCTCTGAAAACAACGTGGGCTATATAGACAACTGGACAGCCTTTGAGGGTAAGCCTGGCCTTTTAGGATGGGACGGTGTCCATCCCCTCGGGGAGGGTGCTTCTTCATCTCCTGCAACACATTGCCCACGTCTTTGCCCGGATTGGGTTAGGAGCTGACTATCCAGAGCAGGGGTCAGGCAGCAGACAGACCGGCTTAACCTACTGTCTGCTGGTAGCCATGCACCGTCACCAAAGGACTCACATTATTGAAACTGTGTCTGTTACCCGCATCTGTACTAAACATAAACACTCTCAAAAAGTCTGTTTTAATAACCTCATTAGTATAAACACAGATAGCTCCCATAGAAATAACAACCTTAGACTAAAGCTAGGATTACTTAACATTAGATCACTTACAAACAAAGCAGTGACTGTAAATGAAATGATCACTGATAAACGCTTACACGCTCTCTGTCTCACTGAGACTTGGATTAGACCTGATGAATATTTAGCCTTAAATGAAGCCTCACCTCCTGGATACAGTCATGCTCATCGCCCTCGTCTTAATGGTCGGGAGGGAGGCGTAGCCACAATTTTTGACAAAGAGTCAGGTGTTACAACTAAATCCCATTACAAGGCTAATTCGTTTGAAATACTAATTCTTAATGTGACTGATCCATCGTTATGGAAGTCAAAACCACACTCTTTTCAGCTTATCACTATTTACCGTCCTCTTGGTTCCTGTTCAGAATTTCTTCCATGACTTTAGTTTCGCTCTTAGATTTATCATCTACGCCGACCAAGGAGGTTGGGTTCCTTTTTGAGTCTTGGTCCTCCCAAGGTTTCTTCCTCATAACACTTAGGGAGCCTTTCCTTGCCACTGTCGCCCTAGGCTTGCTCAATTTGGGATTGGACGTAGTTATTAGGAGATAATCTAACATTGTCAAGTTGCTTTGAGACAATGCTCCATTGTAAATAGCGCTATATAAATAGATCTGACTTGACTTGACATTAGCAACATCACTTGAATTACTTTCTTTCAGCTACGTAATATCGCTAAACGTAAAAATATCTTCTCTTTTGTAGATGCTGAGAAGCTGATTCATGTATAAATAACTTTGAGACTAGATTACTGTAACGCTTTACTTACTGAATGCTCTAGTAAATTTATAAATAGCCTTCACTTAGTTCAGAATCCACCGGCTTGGGTATTAACTATAACTAGAAAATTTGATCATATCACTCCTGTTCTATCATCACTACACTGGTTACCAGTTAAATTCCACATTGATTCCAAAATACTTCTTATATCTTATAAAGCTCTACATGGCCTGGCCCCACATTATCTGAGTGAACTCCTAGAGTCTTACAATCCAACTCGTCTACTTCGTTCGCAGGGTGCAGGACTTCTTTTAGTTCGCAGAATTGAAAAAGTCACAGCAGGGAAAAAGGCTTTCTTTAGTTCAGGATTCAGACACTCTTCAAACACCAAATTTTTAAGCCTAGGCTAAAAACATACTTCTTTAATCATTCTTTTGGTTGGACTTTGGATGCATTGATCAGGTTCCTGGGCCAGAGACAAGGGTCATGTCTAGCCTGCATGCCTTGTCATGCCTCTGCCTTTGGCTGGGAGTGTCTGTTGGGCAGTCCAGATGGGCTGGGCTTTGGACCTCTTGGTCTTTGATTGTGGTTTGATTGGTACAGGCAGAATTGGGGGTTCATAATCAATGAGACTTATGGTGATCTGGGACGTGGGATTGCTGTCTTCTTGCCTCCAAAGTGCGGTCACTCAGGTCTGTTGACTGCTGGGGAGGTGGGTTGCTGATGTCTCATGTGATTCCTTTTGATTGTGTTACCTCCTGGGTCTTCCCTTTCTAGCTATGCTGCTATAGCTAATGCTTCCATAGTCTCACACTACATTTCAGTGTCAGTCGTTCAATTGTGGTCTGTTAATAGACTCTCTGCTTTTAACAATAGCTAACTACATTTTCTCTCCTCTTTCCAAGCTTGTCTTCTCGTACCAGCTCCAGCCCACACACTAAGAAGTTCCTTCTCTTCAGCCAAGCTGGAAGAGCCAAGCTGTTCTTCCATCATCAGCTCCAAGTCAAGTCAAGTCAAGTCAGATTTATTTATATAGCGCTTTTTACAATGGAGCATTGTCTCAAAGTAACTTTACAAGTTTAGATTATCTCCTAATAACTACGTCCAATCCCAAATTGAGCAAGCCTAGGGCGACAGTGGCAAGGAAAAACTCCCTAGTTCTATAAAGAAACCTTGGGAGGACCAAGACTCAAAAAGGGACCCAACCTCCTTGGGCGGAGTAGATGATAAATCTAAGAGCGAACTAAAGTCATGGAGTCAAAGTTCGAATAAAATGTGAATTATGCACATCGACATTGAGTGGAGCTCCAGCAGATGAACATCATGTGTGGGGCCGGAACTGCCGGAACACAGCTCGGACAGAAAACAGAAAATGTAATTAGTTATTGATTAAGAGCACAGTGTTTATTAACAATCACTGATGCCATGTCAATCAATGCCAAGTGTAGCATGAGACCCCGGCAGCATTAGCTATAGCAGCATAGCTAGAAAGCTAGAAAGAGGAGAACTGGTAGGAAACACAGCCAAGAGGGATCACATGAGACATTGGCAACCCCACGAGAAGGCAGCAGAAAGACAGCAACCCAACGTCTCTGATCACCATAAGAACTCTTTGACTATGAACCCCCAGCTCTGCTGCCCTTATTCTAAGGCAAGGATGCATGAGTCAAGATCACGAGGACCGAAGCCCAGTCAGCCAGACTGACCACTCGACACTCCCGGCTAACGGACAAGGCATGCAGGCCAGACATGACTCCAGACTCCAGCCCCAGTGACCCAAGCCATGCATCCTGGTCTAAATCTAGAGAAAAGCCTGTGTAAATAAGTATGTATTTAGCCTAGACCTAAAAATTTGGAAAGTGTCTGAGTCTTGAACGAAAGTGGGAAGTTTATTCCACAGTTGGGGGGCCATGTATGAGAAAGCCTTTCCCCCTGCTGTGACTTTTTTAATTCTAGGAACTAAAAGAAGTCCTGCACGCTGTGAATGAAGTAGACGAGTTGGATTGTAAAACTCTAAGAGTTCACTCAGGTAATGTGGGGCCAGGCCATGTAGAGCTTTATAAGTTATAAGAAGTATTTTGTAATCTATGCGGAATTTGACTGGTAACCAGTGTAGTGATGATAGAATAGTAGTGATGTGATCAAATTTTCTAGTTCGAGTTAGCACCCAGGCAGCTGCATTTTGAACTAACTGAAGTTTATTTATAGATTTACTTGAGCATCCAGTAAGTAACAGTAATCCAACCTTGAGGTTATAAACGCATGAACAAGTTTCTCTGCATCATTAAAAGAGAGGATATTTCTAAGTTTAGCGATATTACATAATTGAAAAATAGCAATTCGAGTGATGCTGCTAATGTGCGCATCAAAGGAGAGATCTGAATCAAATGTGACCCCTAAGTTTTTTACAGACGGACTGAGCAATACTGGAGAGCCACCTAGATTTAGGATAGATGTAGCCAACCTGTCTCTCATAGCCTTGGGTCCCACTAATAGAACCTCAGTTTTATCTGAGTTAAGTAAGAGAAAATTAAATAACATCCAATCTTTTATTTCCTTTACACAGTCCTCAATTTTGTTGATTGTAAGGCTGTCCATTAGGTTTGGCTGATTATGTACAGCTGTGTATCATATCGTAGCTCCAACCCCACCATACTGAGACCACATAGGGCAGTAACTTTTTCATTCATGCATCCTCTCTCCGGTCGACTGAGGATGCCATGGCACCAGGCTTTCCCCGCAGATGACGCAAGATCCTAAACAGTCACTGGACTATAACATGCAGATATGAACATTTTTATGTTATTCTATGCAATATTTCTCTTCACTATCAGCTATACGCTATAGCTTTATATTTTCTATTTTATTATACTCTCCATAATATTTAATTTTAATTAGATACCTTGGTTAATTCCTTCGCATAACATCTAAAATCTGCCATCTAAAAGTTTCTTGGTCCTCCCAAGGTTTTTCTTTCTTATAACATTTTAGGGAGTTTTTTCCTTGCCACTGTTTTTTCCTTCATTTTCGCCCTAGGATTTCTCAATTTGGATTGTGGCCTTATAATTTATAAAAGACAATCTGCTTTGAGACAGTGCCTCCATCGCTATTAGTCAGATTCATCTGGAATCAGCTCTCTAGCTTTCTGAAGTAGGTAATAGAGAGATACCAATAGAACTTCTCTGAACCAACAGGACTCACCTTAATACCCTCCAGGTTACAGTGTGGATTCTCCAGTCCAGCAGAGAGCAACATCACTCCTGAAGCCTGCAGATTATTGTTTACTCAGGTTCAGATGTTCATTCAGACTGGAGGAGTTTGAACTGAAACTGAGGACAGAGCTGCACAGCTTTCCTCTGTTAGACTGCAGTCACACAGTCTGAGAGAGAAATAATTACACACACACACAATCACAAAACTTAAATTAATCCATAATTTCTTTGATCACATGATCTCTGTTTTCAGGTTCTCAGTGCAGTTAGTTTCTTGATTGTTGTATAACAGGGTAAATACCAGACCTCCATTTTCCTGAAGGAACTAGTGTGGTGCTTGAAAGTTTTGTGAACCCTTTAGAACTTTCTATATTTTCTGCATAAATATGACCTAAAACATCATCAGATTTTCACACAGGTCCTAAAAGTGATAAGAGAACCCCGTTTTTAAAACAAATGAGACAAAAATATTATACTTGGACATTGATTTTTGAAGAAAAATGATCCAATATTATACATATTAGTGAGGGCAAAAGCATTGTGAACCTCTGCTTTCAGTATCTGGTGTGACCCCCCCTGTGCAGCCAATAACTGCAACTAATATGTAATATTTGATCATTTTCCTCAATTAATAAATGACCAAGTATAATATGTTTGTCTCATTTGTTTAACTGGGTGCTCCACTCACGCTCTTGCTTTGCAGGAACGCCGCAACCACTCTTGGCCCCAATCTTAACCAACCCCCGCGCATCTGTCTTACGCTCCGGCGTGTCCGTAGTAACAGTTCTACAATTCCTCGCACTTCCATTTCACACTGCCATTGGGGTTTTTCAATTCCCAGATGCCAGCCAATAGGCAGGCAACACTTCTACACTTTCAGGTTGTTTTTGTGTAATTTAGTTTCTTTATTCAATATTCAAGTCAAGTCAAATTTATTTATATAGCGCATTTTACAATGGAGCACATTGTCCTTGATTAAGAGCACAGTGTCTATTAACAATCCTCATGATGCCATGTCAATCACTGGATGCCAAGTGTAGCATGAGCCCCAGGCATCATATAGTAGCTAATATCCATAAGCACGCAAGCATAAAAGAGGAGAACTGGTAGTGTTAACAACACAATCCAATAATGGATCAACATGACCCCTTTGTCCTCAACCCCCAACTGGTATTCAGAACTGGTAGGTAACACAGCGAAGAGGGATCACATGACACATTGGCAACCCCCACGTAGGCAGAAGACAGCCAACCCAACGTCTCTGATCACCATAAGACTCTTTGACTATGAACCCCCAGCTCTGCCCCTTATTCTAAGGCAAGGATGCATGATTCAAGATCACGAGGACCGAAGCCCAGTTCAGCCAGACCGCCCACATCGACACTCCGGCTAGCGGAACAAGGCAGGCAGGCCAGACATGACTCCAGACTCCGGCCCCAGCAACCCAAGCCATGCAACCTGGTCTAAATCTAGTCAAAAGCCTGTGTAAATAGGTATGTCTTTAGCCTAGACTTAAAACTTTGGAGAGTGTCTGAATCTCGAACTAAAGTGAGAAGTTTATTCCATAGTTGGGGGGCCATGTATGAGAAAGCCTTTCCCCCTGCTGTGACTTTTTTAATTCTAGGAACTAAAAGAAGTCCTGTACCCTGCGAACGAAGTAGACGAGTTGGATTGTAAAACTATAAGAGGTCACTCAGATAATGTGGGGCCAGGCCATGTAGAGCTTTATAAGTTATAAGAAGTATTTTGTAATCAATGCTGAATTTGACTGGTAACCAGTGCAGTGATGATAGAACAGGAGTGATATGATCAAATTTTCTAGTTCGAGTTATTCTTTCATTCATAATTTTTGGTTCACTATTTCCATCTGGAGACAACTGCAAATGGGTCCTAAAGCCCTTTGATTTTTTGTTACACAGTTCACCTGTTTTTTTCATAGGCTGAACCGTATCAAGCAATTGTAAAAATCACCTTTCCTGTTTGGTGCTGGAGAGAGATCACCTACTGGTTGTCAACAATGTTGAACAATAATGTCAACAATGACATGTGACATCGCTGTTAAAGATTATTAAAGATGGTCAATTTTATTGAAACGTCATCACAAGAGAAAGACCAAAGAATTTAAGACAGCTATCCTGATCCACCTTACACTAAATGATTGCGACAACACAAGCGCCACACAACTCTATCGAGACGTATGACTTATTCCAACATTGGAAATTTATCTATTACAGTGAAATGGCATAAAGTGGTTTGGTAAACTCATGGAATCTCTGTGAAAAAAAAAGAAATCCTGTATAGAAAAAAAGATGCATCAAGATGCATCAATAATAGATTAGTAATCCAATTGCAGCCCACTGAATCGAAAAGGAATCAGTAATGATAATAATAATAGGAGAAACAACTATCGTATCACTTGTGAAACACACTAAATAAAAATAATTATAGGAAGAAGTATGAGGGATAACAATATACAGCACTTAAATATAAGCAGAGCAGAATGGTGAAGCACATGTTTAGCACACCTCCAGAGATGCCTGGTTCAATCCTAACCCCAGACTCCATCTGTGCGGAGTTTACATTTTCTTTGGGTATTCTGGTTTCCTCCCACATACGAAAATACATGCATTAGGTTAATTGTGTATGAGTATGAGTGTGTTTAATGAGTGCATTGTACTCTTGTGGATATAGCCATCAAACAAAAACTAAAAGTATAATAATAAAGATAAGACTTAAAGGACTTGACTACATTTAAAGTTTTGACTACATTGAATTAATCCATCTACCAATTAAAGAAGGGTATAATTCATTGGTTCTTACTCTTTAAATAAACACTCACTCTGCTTTTCTGGATGCTTTCACCACTGGCAGAAGCTTCAGAAGACATTCATCTGATCTGTAATATTTACTCAAATTAAACTCATCCAGCTTCTCTTCTGAATTCAGCAGCACAAACACCAGAGCTGCCCACTGAGCAGGAGAGAGACTGACTCCATCCAAGCGGCTTTTTCCTGTTCTTTCCAGGTAAGTCTGAACTTCCTGTTCTAGAGACTGATCATGCAGTTCATTCAGACAGTGGAACAGATTGATGGATTTCTCTGGAGAGAGATTCTCACTGAGCTTCTGCTTGATGTACTGCACTGTTTCCTGTTTGCTGTGAGAGCTACTTCCTGTCTGTGGCAGGACGCCTCGTAAGAGAGTCTGATTGGACTCCAGTGAGAGACCCAGGAGGAGGCGGAGGAAAAGGTCCAGGTGTCCATTCTCACTCTGTAAGGCCTTGTCCACTGCATTCTTCAGGAACTCAGACATTGAATTTTTGAAGTTGGAAAAAAATCCATAAGATTGTTTTGTTAATACATTTGTGTTTTTCAGGAGGAAGCAGAGAAATGCAAATAAAGCAGCCAGAAACTCCTGAACACTCAGATGTACAAAGCTGAAGACTTTCCCCAGGTACAGTCCAAACTCCTCTCTGAAGATCTGGGTGCAGACTCCTGAGTACACTGATGCTTCTCTCACATCAATGCCACACTCTCTCAGGTCTTCTTCGTAGAAGATCAGGTTTCCTTTTTCCAGCTGCTGGAATGCCAGTTTTCCCAGAGCCAGAATGCTCTCTCTGCTCTGCTCAGGATCCAGCTCATATTTCCCATGGTACTTTTGGTGCTTGTGTTTGATCTGAAAGATCAGGAAGTGGGTGAACATTTGAGTCAGAGTTTTGGGGATCTCTCCACTTTCTGCTTCACCCACCATTCTCTCTAGAACCGAGGCTGAAATCCAGCAGAAGACTGGAATGTGGCACATGATGTAGAGGCTTCTTGAGGACTTCATATGGCTGATGATTTGATTGGTCAGGTTCTGATTACTGATCCTCTTTCTGAAGTACTCCTCTTTCTGAGGATCACAGAACCCTCGTACCTCTGTTACCTGAGCTACACTCTCAGGAGGGATCTGATTGGCTGCTGCTGGTCGAGAGGTTATCCAGAGGAGAGCAGAGGGAAGCAGATTCCCCTTGATGAGGTTCGTCAGCAGAACATCCACTGAGGCTGATTCTGTTACATCACACAAGCTCTCTTTGTTCTGGAAATTTAGAGGAAGTCGACACTCATCCAGACCATCAAAGATAAACAGAACTTTATAGAAATCACAGCTTATTGATTGTAATTCTTTAATTTCTGGAAAAAAGTGATGAAGAAGTTTCATCAGACTGAGATTTTCCTGACTGATCAAATTCAGCTCTCTAAAAGAAAGTGGAAACATGAACATGATGTCCTGATTTGCTTTTCCTTCAGCCCAGTCCAGAATGAACTTCTGCACCGAGACTGTTTTTCCAATTCCAGCAACTCCTTTAGTCAGCACACTTCTGATGGACTTGTCTTTAAAGAGCTCATTACATTTGATGGGTTTCTCCTGTGTTGCTGGTCTCCTGGATGCTGTCTCAATCTGTCTGACCTCATGTTCATTATTGATCTCTCCACTCCAACCCTCTGTGATGTAGAGCTCTGTGTAAATCTCATTCAGAAGAGCTGAGCTTCCATGTTGGGAGATTCCTTCGGTAATTCTTTTACTCTTCTCTCTCAGTTTGGATTTGAGTTTTTTCTGGTATACTGGGACAAACAGGTCTAATAAACAGAATAGAAAGATACAGATCTTACTGTATGATCATTAAGCAAAGTATAAAATTAAGTATTATTATAAAATATTATTTACTAGATTATATTTCTGTTAAGTTACATTAATAGATCCTTAAAGATAAAGCTATCTGATCATTTATATGAGCTATAGCTTCCTATAAAACTTTATTGATTATGATGTGAATAAGAGATTAAAAACTGATAGTAGATAAAGAGATATGATAAGTATGGATCGGTTTCTTTTTCTGAAGTTACTCTAATGCAGTAATTTCATCAATTCCAGATCTTACTCTTTAGCAGTGTGTTAGCGAGCTCTGTCTGCTTCATGTTCTTCAGGACGTGCAGTGTGATCTTCAGCGCCCCCTCTCTGACACTGCTCAGATCTTCCTCATTCTCCAGCTGCTTCTCAGTGCATGATGGGTAATCTGGACTCAGTAGCTCCTTGAACCTCTTTAGCTCTTTCTGTAACAGAGTGATGACTTTATGCTCCAGTTCCTGGTGAGAAATAAACAGAAACAGATCATCATAAGACACCAGAATTATATAAATATAGATGACTGTGTGACAAATTCCTCTGTTGGTATAGGTCATTAAATTTTTTACAACATTTTTAAGACATGTTGGATGTAGGGTTTTATGTGTGGTAGTGCAGTGATTAGAGTGATTGCCTCACAGCCCCAGCTTCCTCAGTTCAATCCTGACTGCTGCCTGTGTGGAGTTTGCAGGGTTTCCCAGTGTCTGGGTGGCTTTATTCCCAGAGACATGTGTTAATTTAATTGTTTAAAACACTTGTTTGTAAATGGCCACATTCATGCAAAAGTTTGTAGTCCCAAAATGATAGTATGCATGAACAAAATTTAAATCTGGACCTGATCACGTGTAAAATGTATGTAAAGTCTGAAAGACTCCAAAAGTGTCATTATACATGACTGCACTTGAATTCAAGTATTGACTAAAAACTTATATAATACTTTAAAAAAAGAAAAGTAACTGAAAGTTCAGTCAGCAAGCACTCTGTTTAATAATACAGCCTGCTATTCAGAGAAACCTTCTGAAATGGTGGGTCCTATACACAAACGAAACACAAACACACACCAAACCACCTGAATCAGCATTATTTTTATTTGACTGTGTTGGACTTTTGATTGCAATACATATTTCTTTGACCATGATGTTAATTTCTTTCAAAGAATAATTTATGCACAACACTGCTATCAGGGGGGGCATTCCCGCCCCTAGGGGTCGCCGCGGGACCACTAAACGCCGCGGTCGGCCTCCTATAAAATGAGCTTCCCAATGCCGGCCTTCGGCGCACTGTCTCGCTACACATGCGAAGTTTTGAGAGCTCGTTTCTGTTTGGCGTTACCCTTGCATATGGTTAAGGATAGTGGTAATCCCGTGTCGCACAGGAGGTGGGATGTGGTAAAGGCAAAAGCCTTGAGGTAACTGCTAGGGCCTTAGCCGGTTAGGTTAGGGAAAGTCGGGGTAACGCCACTAACCTCCGTCTCTCTGCAGCCCGAGACGCCCGCGGCCATCTTCCGCTTTTCCCCATTCCCTTGGGACGTTGGTAAGCTTCTGTCGCGGGTCCTGTTGTCTCCGGCGTTATCCGGTGCTTACTGCACCCCGGGTTAAGTAATAGCCTTCTTCCCCTGGACTTAGAACGCGTTCCTTGCGATCTAGAGACGCGCCGATTGCGCCTGGCTCGCTGAAACCCCGGGCACATGCGCAGTCGCTCGCCACACACACACACAGCGCATTGACACAGAGTGCAACAGGCACACACACACACAGCCAGCTTCGTCACACTCAGCGTGCGGCAGGCGTGTGCTCATCGTGCTGCTCCCCCCACACACACACAGACAGCTCCCTAACAGAGAGTTTTCCCACGCACACACACAACGCTCGCTCGCGCTCTGAGTGCTGTGCGTGCCTTTTTTTTCTCCTTCAGCTCAGTGTAGAGCTCTGACGGGTTCAATCCCGCTTTTTCCTTTGCCTTTCGTTTTCCTTTTGCATTTACCCTTATTAATAATAATCTGCTTTTGTTTGAGATCGCCAGGAAGTGACTCCTTAGTTTGCCCGTAGGCTTATTGCCATCATTTCCTCTTTTCAGGTCACAGAATCCGTGGTGCAGCGGTAGCTTTCCCGCCCCCGGAGACTGTGACTCTGGCCTCGAATCCCATGACGGGCCGTCTTCAGTAGCCTCCCCGCTCAGTGACGGGATTTCTTTTACGTTTTCCCTCCTTTGGGTCGTTAGGTGTAGACCCCCGCACTTGAGTCCGTTATTTCTCCTTTTTTCGGTGAGCCTCCCCAGGCCCCCCGTAACAGTACAGTGCGCCCAGTATGGACTCAGCAGGGGCGCACGATATGGACCCAGAAGGATCCCCACCCCCAGCGGCTGCCGTTCTTCGCCACCACGGCGTTACCCTGGGGCGTCATGAGCAGCAGCTCACCCTCCTCACTCAGCAGGTAGCGGCCCTTACTGAGGCGTCAAGGAACTGTCGGCCAACCTCTCTGGGCTCCAGGCGGTCGCCCCCCCTCCGCCTGCTCTGATTCCGCCTCCGATGGTTCCTACTCCCCCGCCTCGCCTCGCTGGAGATTCCCCCGTCGCCGCTCCCGAACGCTTCGCGGGCGAACCTGAGCGCTGCAGGGGTTTTCTTATGCAGTGCTCGCTTGTCTTTGAGCTGTGCTCATCCCAATTCCCCACGCCTCGATCCCGGGTCGCCTACATTATTTCCCTCCTCTCAGGCCGGGCCCTGGCTTGGGCCACAGCCCAGTGGGATGCCAGGACCTCCGCCTTCGAGGATGAAGAGGCCTTCGCTGAGGCCCTCAAGGGAACCTTTTTTCACCCGCTGGGGGGCCGTAGCGCGGCCTCTCGCTTGGCCCGCCTCATGCAGGGCGCCAGGTCGGTGGCGGAGTACACCGTCGAGTTCCAGACCTTGGCGGCGGAGAGTGGCTGGAATGAGGCGGCCCTCATCTCCAGCTACGAACGGGGACTCAGTGAATCCATGAAGGATGAACTGGCCGTTCGAGACCCCCCCGCCACGCTCGACAACCTCTACAACCTCGCCACCACCATCGACTCCCATCTGAGGCAACGGCCACGACCCCGCGGTCCATCGCAACACCCGTTCCGAAGCCCCCGAACCCATGGAGCTCGGAAGGGCTGGATGGACCCTTCCGGTGGGGCCGATTCCCCGCCCCCTGATGGGTCGGGAAACGCAAGGGCCAGGGCCGGTCGGGGGGGCCGGTCTTAGGCGCATCCGCTCGCCCCCTGTCAGGCCTCACCCTCCCGGTCGTTCTTCGTCAGGGAGGGGGTGGTCGGACCCGCCTCTCCGCCTACGTCGCTTCCGGGGCCGAGGGCAACTTTATCGACGATGCACTCGCGCGGCGTTTGCATCTTCGCGTCGAGGCCCTCCCCAGCCCCCAGCCACTCAGGGCTTTCGATGGTCGGGTCTTGTCACCCATAGGACCCTGCCCGTCACCATGGAGACGGGACTTCACTCCGAGAGAGTCGTCTTTCTAGTCACCCGCATGCCTACTCTCCAACTGGTCCTGGGTTACCCATGGTTACGACTCCACAACCCGTGGATCGACTGGCAAACCCGATCCGTCTATGCTTGGTCCCCCCGGTGCCAGGAGTCATGCCTGCTTCCGCTGTCCACCCCCCATCACCAACCTCGTGTTCGGCAGACGGTACCCGACCTGTCCACCGTCCCCGAACCCTACCAGGATCTGGGGGTGGTGTTCAGCAAAGGGGCGGCCCAAGTCCTGCCGCTGCACATGGAATATGATTGTGCCATCAACCTCCTGCCGGGCACTGCTCCCCCCCGGGGGCGGCTCTTTTCCCTGAGCCGCACTGAACAGGAGGCAATGTGGCAATACATTGCTGAGGCGCTCCAGCAGGGCTTCATACGGCCGTCCTGCTCGCCGGCGGGGGCGGGTTTCTTTTTTGTTGCAAAGAAAGAGGGCACCCTGCGCCCGTGCATAGATTACCGGGGCCTCAACGGATCACAGTCAAAGACCGCTACCCCCTGCCCCTTATGGCGACGGCCTTCGAGGCGCTCCAGGGGGCCCGCATCTTTACTAAGCTGGACCTCCGGAGCGCTTACAACCTCGTTCGCATCCGGCAGGGGGACGAATGGAAGACAGCCTTTCTGACGCCCACAGGGCACTATGAATACAGGGTGATGCCTTTTGGGCTGATGAACGCCCCGGCTGTCTTCCAACGATTTGTTAATGACGTGCTCCGTGAGGCTCTGGACCGATATGCGTTCGTCTACCTCGACGACATACTTATCTTCAGCCGGTCACTTGAGGAACACATCGGTCACGTCCGCCGGGTCTTGCATCTACTCCTGGAAAACCGGCTCTACGTGAAACTGGAAAAGTCAGTTTTCCACACCCCCTCAGTCGCCTTCTTAGGCTTCGTCGTGTCCCAGGGGTCGCTGCACATGGACCCGGTCAAGATCCAGGCCGTGGCCGATTGGCCCCAGCCCACCTCCCTTCGCCTTGTCCAACGGTTCCTGGGCTTTGCTAATTTTTTTCGGCGCTTCGTACGGGACTTTGGAGCCCTTACCGCCCTCACACGCAAGGCCCCAGGCCCTTTCCGCTGGACGCCAGAGGCCGACCAAGCGTTCCGGGTCATCAAGGACCGGCTCACTAACCCCCCGGTCCTCAGATTCCCCGATCTTGAGGAACCATTCGTCGTCGAGGTAGACGCATCCGACATCGGCGTGGGGGCCGTTTTGTCGCAGCGCACGGGATCGGACCGCAAACTCCACCCGTGTGCCTACTTTTCGCAGCGTTTATCCCCCGCCGAGCGTAACTACCCCATTGGGGACCGGGAGCTCCTGGCCATGAAACTGGCACTGGAAGAGTGGCGTCACTGGCTGGAGGGTGCCAAGACCCCGTTCCTGGTGTGGACAGACCACAAGAACCTGGCATACATCCAGCAAGCCAAAAGGCTTAACGCCCGCCAGGCTCGTTGGTCCCTGTTCTTCGCCAGGTTTGACTTCACTGTCACCTTCCGGCCAGGCTCGAAAAACATCAAGCCCGACGCCCTATCCAGGCAGTGGGATCACACCGACTCCCCACTTCTCCAGGACCCTATTCTCCCGACCCCCCGGGTGGTGGCAGCCCTCACTTGGGCTATCGACGACGTGGTCAGTAAGGCCCTTCGTCGCGAACCCAATCCCGGTAACGGCCCCCCGGGCCGTAGGTTCGTCCCGGCCTCGGTTCGCCCCCGAGTGATGCGCTGGGGGCACGAAGCGTCCTTTGCGGCACACCCTGGCCGCACAGCCACCTATAAGCTCCTCCGACAGAGCTATTGGTGGCCTTGCATGGAAGAGGACGTTAGGCAGTTCGTGGCCTCTTGCGAGGTCTGTGCCCGTAACAAAACCCCTCGCAGGAAGCCCCCCGGCCTTCTTCACCCTCTTTCCGTTCCCGCTCGCCCCTGGTCCCACGTCTCCCTGGACTTCGTCACGGGTCTGCCCCCGTCCAAGGGGAACACGGTTGTCCTCGTGGCAGTGGACCGGTTCTCCAAGGGGTGCAAGCTCGTGGCGCTGCCCAAACTGCCGTCCGCCAAGGAAACGGCGGATCTCATCCTCCGGCATGTGGCCCGGGTGCACGGGTTTCCCCGGGACCTACTGTCGGATCGAGGCCCCCAATTCATCAGCCGCTTCTGGTCGGCTTTCTGCCGCTCGGTGGGGGCCACGGCGAGTCTCTCCTCGGGATTTCACCCGGAGTCTAACGGCCAGACTGAACGGGTGAACCAGGACCTGGCACGCATGCTTCGATGTCTGACGGCGGGCAACCCCTCCATGTGGACGTAACATCTGCCATGGGCCGAATTCGCCCATAACACTCTGTGGCACTCGGCCCTCGGCATGTCCCCGTTCGAGTGCCGGTTCGGCTTCCAGCCTCCCCTCTTCCCTCGCCAAGAGGCGGACGTAGGCGTCTCCTCGGCGGAGCAATTCGTCCGCCGGTGCCGACAATCCTGGCTCAAGGCCCGGGCGGCACTCACGGGTAACGCGGAGTCCATGCGTCGTCAGGCGGATCGCAAGCGCAGGCCCGCGCCCTCTTACCGCCGGGGGCAACGCGTCTGGCTGTCCGCTCAGGACCTTCCGCTGAAGGGATGCTCGGGTAAGCTGGCTCCTAAGTACGTGGGGCCCTTCAAGGTACCTCGCAGGGTCAACCCGGTCAGCTACCGGTTGGACCTGCCTTCGTTCATGAAGATACACCCCACGTTTCACGTTTCCCAGCTTCAACCCTACCTCTGCCAGACCCGTGGCCCGTCTGGGGCCCCTCCCTCACCCCGTGTGGTTCAGGGGTCCACGGCCTATACGGTCCGTCGATTGCTAGACACCCGGCGGGTCCAGGGTAGCACCCAGTACCTGGTCGACTGGGAGGGCCGCGGTCCCGAGGAGAGGTCCTGGGTCCCGGAACGCCACATCCTGGATCGCACCCTCATCCGCGTTTTCCGGAGGACCCGTTCGTCTGATCTGGGACCGTCAGGGGCGTACTATCAGGGGGCGCATTTCCGCCCCTAGGGTCGCCGCGGGACTGCTAAACGCCGTGGCCGGCCACCTATAAAATGAGCTTCCTAATGCCGGCCTTCGGCGCACTGTCTCGTATTCCACGCGACGTTTGGAGAGTTTTTCTTCTAGTGTTACCCTTTTTCAGACTGCGTAAGGACAGTGGTAATCCCGTGTCGCCCAGGAGGCGGGATATGTAAAGGCAAAAGCCTTGAGGTAATTGATAGGGCCTTAGCCGGTAGGTTAGGGAAAGTTTGGGGTAACGCTACTAACCTCCGTCTCTTCCTCCAGCCCGGGACGCCCGCGGCCATCTTCCGCTTTTCCCGGTTCCCCCCGGGACGTTGGTAAGTTCCTGTCGCGGGTCCTGTCGTCCCCGGCATTATCCGGTGCTTACTGCACCCCGGGGCAAGTATAGCCTTCTTCCCGTGGGCTTTCGAACGCGTTCCTAGCGTCCTAGAGACGCGCCGAGTGCGCCTGGCTCGCCGAAATCCCGGGCACATGCGCAGTCGCTCGCCACACACACACACCACACACAGCGCATTGACACAGCGGCGCAACAGACACACACACCACACAGTCAAGCTTCGTCACACTCTGCGTGCGGTCAGACGTGTGCTCATCGTGATGCTCCCCCACACAACCACACAGACAGCTCTCTATACAGAGGGTTTTCCCACGCACACACACAAAGCTCGCGCACGCTCTGAGCGCTGTGCATGCCTTTTTCCTTCAGCTCAGTATAGAGCTCTGATGGGTCCAATCCCGCCTTTTCCTTTACCTTTCGTTTTCCCTTTGCATTTACCTTTATTAATATTAATCCGCTTTTGTTTGAGATCGCCAGAAAGCGACTCCTTAGTTTGCCCGTAGGCTTATTGCCATCATTTTTCCTTTTCAGGTCACAGGATCTGTGGTGCAGCGATAGCTTCCCCGCCCCCGGAGACTGTGACTCTGGTCTCGAATCCCGTGACGGGCCTTCTTCAGTAGCCTTCCCGCTCAGTGACGGGATTTCTTTTACGTTTTTTCTCCTTTGGGTCGTGAAGTGTAGACCCCCGCACTTGAGTCCGTTATCTCTCTTTTTTTTGGTGCGCCTACCCAGGCCCCCCGTAACAACTGCTTCATACATTTTCTGCACAAGTCAGAATTCAGATGAATTAGCAGATGTAATAGTGCACTTGGTCTAATAATGAGGCAGTAGGCAGATTTTTTTACTTACAGATAGCTTAAGAACTATCAGAGATCAGATCAGTTTGTGGGAAAACAACAAGGTTATCTATATTGATACCAAATGTTAATATTAGATCTAAAGTATGATTACAGCAATGGGTCAGTCTCATCACATTCTGAGTGATACCCATGGATTCTAAGATGGACTCAAAAGCAGTTTTAAGTGGGTCTTGCTCATTTTCAAAGTGAATATTAAAATCACCTATAATTAAGGCGGTAAGTAGTGATAAGCTGAAAAGAGTGTGATTTTGACTTACATGATAATGGAACAGTCACATTAAGAAAAAGTATTTCAAATGAATTAGCCTTGCATTGGGATTTAGCAATAACACCTAGATCTTGATTGTTGCTTTCAGAGCACCACTTGGACAGCCATCAGTTCAGCGACCATAACCTGCTGTAGGCTTGGTCACTTTGCCGCATTAGGATGGGGCCAGAGCACACTACTGCAATTGACATTGCCTTCACATCTTTAAACACCTCTACAAAATTAGCCTTAATCACCTCTGACTGGCAAAGGTGTATAGCATTTGCCCCTACATAAACTACTATATTAGAGAATCTCTGGCTATGGAGCTTGCTAAGGCTCCCTACAATGTCTGGCACTCCGGCAAGTAACCCTAGCTGCTGGTATTCCTAAAGGGATAGTTAATTCAATGAGTCATTTATGCTTACTGAACAGGCTGCTCAGTTGGTGTTTCATTGTGGAGGGTAAACCTGTGGACACGTCAACAGGTAAAGAGTGACATTCTGGTGAGCTAGCCTTAGGGTCACGACTGTGTCACCAAACCATCACCCACATGCCTTACTGTGAGGGTACTTCTGGAGCAGGGGAACTAACTACACCTGTGGCATTAAGAGTTGTTAAGCTAGAAGTTGAGCTAGCCTTATCTAATGTCTGGATGCACACCTCTAAAGCTACAGTCTTCTCTGTCAGACTAAACATGCCACACTCAGAATGGGGAAAAAAAAGCAGCAGCAGCATCAATGTTAAAACAATGAGTTAATTAAAGATACGTAGCTTTAGGTGGTGTTGTGGGGTGCTGATTGAAGGTATTTCTACAGATGAATGAGCCAATGGTAAAATAGACTTCTTGCCCTAGGTCCTCTTTGGCTGCAGCCAGTGGTGAAATACTCTTCTTGTGTTATCAATCAAAGCATCAAGAAAAATAGAAAGCCACAGTAAAAAAGTCTCCATAAAAAGAATGTGGGAAAAAGTTATAAAAAATTATAAAAATATACTACGCCAAAAACAAAGCCTAGATGAAGAGTCTAGTAATTAGCTCAAAGGCTATGCTACGAATGCACTATGCCCGTAGACCCGTAACCATTCTAAATACAGATTACAGATTATCTAAATACAGATAATTGTCACGCCAGCTGTAGAGTTTAGGAAGCACACGCAGGGAGAGTGGATCTGAACTCAGGCGGCGTTTATTTCACAAACGGATAAAGGAACTTAAAAACGCGAACGCGACGGATTATAGAGAGACGAACAGAATATATATAAGACGGTAAAGCGAGCGATTGACGGATGATTAAGGAAACGAAACGAACGAAAGAAGGAAGACCTCGGCGTGGGGACCGGGAGAGACGACCTCGGCACAGGCACTGGGGCTGACGACCTCGGCGCAGGCATGGGGGCTGAAGACTTCGGCGTAGGCACTGCGAGTGACGACCTCGGCGCAAGCACTGGGAGTGACGACCTCGGCGCAGGCACGGGGAATGCAGGGCGGACAGTCCCTTTCTTTTATCAGGGGGTTTTCTCTCTGGTCCGTGCCTGGGGGGTTTAGCAAGGTACTGCAACTGTCCTTTCGATTCTTGGTCTCCATGGAACACACGACCTCTGGCGAGGTTTGTCTGGGACACACGGCCTCCGGCAAGGCCTCTCGGCAACCCATGGCTTCCGGGGAACCAATGGCTTCTAGTAAGTGAATAGCCTCCAGCAAAGTCTCTCGAGTGGAGGGCCTCAGCGAAAATGCAGGAACCAGACCTGCAGTGCAGACACAGGTAACTGGACGGATGCCCTTGGTGTTGGAACAGATGATCTTGGCGCTGGTACAGGAGTAGGCGACCTTGGTTCTGGCACGGGAACCGGAACAGACCTCAGCACTGGCACAGGGACAGACCTCGGCGCTGGCACAGGAACGGATCTTGCCACTGGCACAGGAGTAGGTGACCTCGGTGCTGGCACAGGAGCCAGAACAGACCTCGGCACTGGCACAGGGACCTGAACATACCTCCTCGGCGCTGGCACAGGGATCGGAACAGACCTCCTTGGTGCTGGCACAGGAGCAGATGACCTGGGTGCTGGCACAGGAGCAGACGACGTGGGTGCTGGAACAGAAGCAGATGACCTGGGTGCTGGAACAGGAGCAGAAACGAATGTGCATGCCACGGGAGTCGGCACGAATGTCCATGGCATGAGAGTCGGTGCAAATGTCCATACTGCAGAAGTCGGAGCAAATGTCCGTGGCACGGGAGTCGGCGCGACGTTCTCAGGTACGGAACTAATGTTCTATACCGGAAGAAACAGGCGCAGAACCCGGGCCTTTGGACCCCTGTAACTCGGATGCTCTGCTACGAGGCATGAACGGCTCAAATGCAGAGCTAATATACTCCATAGGTTTGCACGATGCCGTCAACTTGATAACAGAGCTAACTTGCTTAGACCTAGGACCATCATGTGCCACGAAGCTAGGAGGTGCGACCTGCGTGGAAACGGAGCCAGGCAATGCTGATGGGGCTAACCTGGAACTCACATACTCAAGTGCATAGCGAGCATGCTCAGCTACAGAACCATA
Organism: Ancistrus triradiatus; assembly: GCA_025084515.1. Lineage (NCBI taxonomy): Eukaryota > Metazoa > Chordata > Actinopteri > Siluriformes > Loricariidae > Ancistrus > Ancistrus triradiatus. The sequence continues at coordinate 144,542 of JAJAGP010001012.1, forward strand.
CGGTGCTACCAATTCTGACACCGAATCCTCAAACTCAGGAATGTAACCGACATGCTCGGCTTTAGGAGTACAGAGCACTTCAGGCTCAGATATGTAGTCAGATGGCTCTGACGATTCAGGTACGGAACCGTACACAACATAGCATAAGCGGGCTCTACCGCCGAACACGAATGCACATGAACGCGGAGGAATAACTGCAAACTGCTGCAACAATCAAAACAAAGTTCTTCCCAAAACATATTCAATACCCCGGGATGAGGGAGGGCCAGGGCCTTGCTTCAATACTGTCCTATACAGCTGCATGCAATCCTATCAAGTGCACTAGCTACGTCCTTGGGTATTACGCAGGGCGGCGGAGAACTGCAAATGTCATGTCCGGCTCGCCCCTGGAGGCGAGGAGGGGCAAAGCGAGTTCCAGTTCTGCGGTCCGTGACACAGGGCTATAAACTGAGTGCACAATGTACCTAGTCAGAGCAATCTAATAGCTGCAGATCACTGTCACCAACTGACAGTACCTGACAAAATATTTCACCAATAATGCTGCCGATTCAAAAAGATATATGACACTTTTTTTCTTTGCTTTTTCTGAGACATTTTGGGGGATATTTGGTGTGGTTCCTCAGTCCAAAGTCTTTGTTATATGGTCGTCATTCATTATTTGTATGTGTGAATTATTGTATGCTAATTATAAAGGTTTTACGAATGGTTGGTATTCATTAACATAGTCATGTTCTATTAATAAATCTGGTGTTTATGAGGCGTTCAGGAACCTGGGTTTTTGGGACAGTCCATTTTATGTGTAACTTACTCGCACTTTGCTTGTCTTCTTACGAAGGTTTCATGAATGATGCCCCATAGGTGTAATGATTTGCTGTTATTATCTTAAAAGAGGAATTACCAAGAGCTAGGTGAAGTAAGCAGCTAAATCCGTAACCTTAGTCAGTTGGCTAGCTGCTGTTGCCTGTGGTTACTCTGTGCTATAAGCATGAATGGCTTCTTCTTCCTGATTGTAGTGTACTCCCACTACATCTGCACATTAAAGCACACCAGGGTTAATTATTGAGACAAGCCCTTGTTAGAAAAAAGGTTTGTTCTGATCTGATCTCTGATCTCTCTGCAAGTAAGATTCTACAGCCTAAGTAGTTGTAGAAGCAGTTAGGACTAACGCACTAATTTGTTAGTATGTGGTGTGGGATGCAGTGCTCTGTTCCACAGTTCATTGTTCACTCATTGTTTTCTGTATAACTGGACTTCCTCTGTAGTACTTCCTCCTGTTCAGTGGCTCTACAGTTGAGTGCAGAGAAACCAGTAGTGTTAATATTAGAATGATTTTAATGGTTAAACCTTTATTGGCCAATGCAGATAAATGAATCTATAATATATGTGCTGTGGAGTTCCAGCTGCATGAAGCTCCATGTAAGATAAAGCAGATAAACATTAACACCACATTAACACACTCAGAGCATATGATACACCAATATACCAGTTGTCACCATGGTAACATTAAATGAGGAATGTATTAGAACAAGAGCATTAATGAAAAGTAAAACATTTTCTTTATGAATTTCCTCAAGTAGGAGTAAAGGTAGCCCAAACTGTAATAACTAATTTTTTTTTTACTTTTTCTTAAGTACACATAAAAGGATTTTGCTACTAAAATATCTCCATATAAAACGTTCCAGAGCACCGAGCCAACAGCAGAGAGCTAGCAGTATACAACACAGCTATAAATATGCATTACTGAACATGAAAACAAACAGTGGTTTATCATTCAATATGATTTTATACATGAACACTGACACTAGAGACACTCTCACACTGTACAAACCTCAAATATGGATTTCAGCTGACTTCTATTAGTGCCTGTTGATTTCTCATGTTGTATTCTGTGAACAAAATAAAACTGAGTGTAACAGAGACTAAATACCTGAACAACACACAACAATAACTACACATACATGTACTGAACACTCCCATATTCTATTATACAGTCATTTAAACATATTTAATAAATTAATTAAAATACTGATTGAATTTCATCAAGAGGGACTGAAAGAATCATTACTCTAAAACATGAGACTATACTGACCTCAGATCAAAAGAACAATCTCTGTCTTTAAGGTGAATTGGCTGTTCTATAGACCAGTCACTCTTCATGGACACACAGCTGGGTTCAGGTGAATCTGATCTCTTACCCTGAGTCAGACTAAAACACATCAAACCATTCCATAAATATTACACGTCTACATCTTCCTCATCACACACTCTGTGTAATGATCTAATTAGTGCTGCTTAATCACAGAACATTTGTTCTTCCCCCAGATCACACTCGTTTCTCACCTCTCATCTTTTTTGGTCTCCTGGTGACTCATTTTGGAATCCATGTTCATTCCTGCAGATTACAAGTGTATCGACAAAGTTTTGTGAAAATCTGACACTCCAACATCTTATTCCAAACTCACTGTTATCTAAATAGAAAGTGCTTTGCCATTGTGCCTGATTAAATGTTAAGATATAAAATATAATCTGAAATTATGTAATAAATGTAAATACTTTTATTCAAATTAAAATAGCTGAGAGTACATATAGAATACCAGTGTCAACAAGCTGACATTTGTATAAAACATTTCATAAGCAATTCAAAATGTCTCATAATGCAAAAGAATAAAAGCAAACATAACCAGCCAAAACTGGACATGGCATTAAAAAAACAAAATAAGGAAATATGTGTTCCTGAGTAAATAAACACTGCTTGACTATTCGAAATGGCTTGTAATCTACAGCTATGGGTTGATTTGAAACTGATAACTAATGAAATCCCAGAGTTAAATCTGATCCTGTATCATCACACAGTTCACTTACAGAAAAAAACCCATCATGTTATGAAGCAAGAGAGAAACTAAACTCTGTTAATTAGGCGCTTTTAAAAAAGCTACTAAACAGTTTTACATTAAGTATAGATTCATAACATTCCCATATTATAGCTTTAGATTGAGATACTCACTGTGTTTTACTCCTAAACCCTTGACAGTAAATCGTACTCTGAGAGCTACTTCCTGTTTAGCTGATTTGACCAGATACAATCACCAGAGTAAGAAGGGTAGAGGCTGGTAGGGTGGAGTTTCTATAACGTGTGACTGCACTGTGTATGATTAATAGGAGCAAGTGAGGAAGAACCAGTGACGCCGACTACCTAAAGCTGGTGGTTAAAGAAAATGCAGGACATTTTTTTATTCTTCATTTCACTTTACAGCTCATTGTGCCCTGAGCCTTGTCATGGCATAAGGGCTTGTGCACTCTGATTATCTTCATGGCTACCACACTGGGAGCTGTGAGCTCCCAGTAGGATCGAACAGGTCTGGAGTGAAGATCCAGACAAACACAATCCGAAAGCACCCTTATGGGTACAAATACAAGATCTGTGTGTATGTTGCTTGGGAGAGGGTTACTGGGACCTACCCTAGAGGTACGTCCGTCCTCTCTCCTTTTCAGGAGATACACAGGGTGAGAGGTGCCGGGTGGGTGAGGGGATACTCACAAGTCCCCAGTTGGCATCTGTACAGTTGGAGTTTGTCCCAGTAAACAAGAGGGTCTCCTGAATGCGTCTTCAGATTGCTGAGAGGAATACTTTGACTGTTCTGTGAGCATATGCACCCACCAGCAGGTCAGAGTATTCAGCCTTCTTGGAGTTAGTGGGTGGAGTTCAGGAGAGGATTCCAAGCACTGACTCTATCATTTTGCTGGGGGACTTCAACTCTCACCTCCAAGAGAACTTCTCACATGTTATGGAGGAGGTAGGGGATATGGTGTAATGACACACTAGTCAGGTAGTTGGAATCAAGTGCAGGTTTATTAGAAGGATAACCAGAAATCGTAATCAGTATAACAGTCCAGGGGCATAATCCAGTAATCCAATAAATGATTGTGAACAAGCCAAAGCGAGTAAGCAAAACCGTAGTCAAAAACGCCAGAAGAATGTTTTTTACTCAAAAAAATCAAACCACAGAGTAATCCAAACAACACTCATAATCGTAGTACAAACTGATGAGACCTCGCAACGAACATACCGAACATACCGAACATACCGTGTTATATAGTCTAAAGATGGCTGCCTCCAGAACTCGAGTGACGGTGCTCTCTGGCAGCATGGAGGGGAACCCACAGGCGGTGTGACATATGGAGTCTGAATGGACCCTGTTCAAGACCTCAATTAAGGAAGCGGCTGCTTGTAGCTGTGGTCATAAGCTTGTTGGTGCCTGTTATAGCAGCAATCTAAGAATCCACAGGTGGACACCAGAAGTGAGGGAAGCTGTCAAGCGGAAGAAGGAGGCTTTTTGAGCTTGACTAGCTTGGGGAAATGACTGCCAAAAAGACTGTAGCATTTGCAGCAAAGATGGTCAAACTCTGAACTCGACTGAGCGTATTAGCGGATTTTGGGAGGAGTACTCTTAGAATCTTCTAGCCTGAGAGACATGCCTCCTTTTCAGGAGGTAGGGCCATAGTTGTTTTGGGTGTTGAACTCTATTTCCTTGGCCAAAGTTACAGAGGTAGTTAGCAAACTGCGCAGTGGGAAGGCTCTTGGAGAGGATGTACTCTTGGAGTTTGAGTTATGTTCGCATTCTTGGCATTAATTCAGACTGGTTCAGTGTTGCGCCTTGTCTCCACTCCTGTTTCTGATACTCATTGACAGGGTGGCAAGGTGTAGCCTGGGACAGGAGGGCTTCCAGTGGGGAGGTAGAGAGGTGTCATTGCTATTATTTGCACATGATGTACTTCAGGCTTCTTCGTATGAAGACCTCCAGCATGCACTTGAGTGGTTTGCAGCTGAGTGTGAAGTGGTCACAATGCAGATGAGCACCTCCAAGTCTGAGGCCATGGTTATGTCCCAGAAAAAGATGACATGCTCCCATCAGTTAGGGGGTGAGGGACAGAGATGCCTGGGCTTCTTGCTTGCCCAGCTGCCACCACAACCCAGAAATGGATAAGTGGAAAAGAAGTTTTGACGATAATGATGATGGTGATTAATACAAGGTAGTGGCTGCATCTCATAAACATGTACTCGTAATTCAGTAAAAATGAACTTTGCCTCACTCACGTGGCACAGTGATGCAAAACCCCACCATCACACCAACCATTATCATCACATCAAAATATAAGGACACGTGCATTTACATTACATTATTTAGCAGACTCTCTTTATCAAGAGTAACTTACAACTGATACAACCTTACTCAACGTACAATAAAACCAAGGTCAGGAATAAGAGCCGCGCTCAAGCATCCAACAATACCAGCTTCAACAAACTGTCAAGTCAAGTCAAGTCAGATTTATTTATATAGTGCTTTTTACAATGGAGCATTGTCTCAAAGCAACCTTACAAGTTTAGATTATCTCCTAATAACTACGTCCAATTCTAAATTGAGCAAGCCTAGGGCGACAGTGGCAAGGAAAAACTCCCTGAGTGTTATAGGAAGAAACCTTGGGAGGAGCAAGACTCAAAAAGGGACCCAACCTCCTTGGGCGGCGTAGATGATAAATCTAAGAACGAAACTAAAGTCATGGAGTCATAGTTCAAATAAAATGTGAAATATTCACATCGGCATTGAATGGCCCGCGTATGACGGGGCTGGAGCTGATGACAAACTACTGGTTAAAAATTCAGTATCTTTCACCCACTGCACCACCACCACATGCACTTGGATGGAGTAACCAGTAACTTTATTTATTTTTAGACAGACAAATACTGTAACATTTACATTTACATTTACAGCATTTAGCAGACGCCCTTATCCAGAGCGACTTAGAACTGATACAGTCTTACAATCCAAGAAATTGTGGGTTAAGGGCCTTGCTCAAGGACCCAACAGTGGCAGCTTGACAGAGGTGGGATTTGAACCCTGGACCTTTTGGTCCATAGTCCAGTACCTTAACCGCTAGGCTACCACAGTCCCAAAATGTTCGCGCTAGCCTTTTACATTTACAGCATTTAGCAGACGCCCTTATCCAGAGCGACTTAGAACTGATACAGTCTTACAATCCAAGAAATTGTGGGTTAAGGGCCTTGCTCAAGGACCCAACAGTGGCAGCTTGGCAGAGATGGGATTTGAACCCTGGACATTTTGGTCCATAGTCCAGTACCTTAACCTCTACCACAGTCACAGTAACACACATGCTGTACATATACAGGCCTCCAACTGGTCTTAATTCAGCATCTCTACATGTATAATATTCATTCACTTCCTGTATCTGTTACATAGCAATATAGATACAGCTCGTTCTACTTAATAAAGTACTGATTAGTTGTTCACCCGGTCCACGTCTTAATTAACCCTTTCAGTCCACAATTTATTTTAATGAAGCAAAAATATTTCTGTTCAATAAGTTTAGAGAATCAAAATATTTTAGAACTTCACATTTCAACAGTCAAAAACATTTAAACGCAACTTTCAATATGATTCCAAATGATTCAACAATTTTTTGAATAAAGTTTTTCTGAAAACAGATTTTGTAGCCTGACTCCATTTTGGCATTGACAGGACTGAAAGTGTTAACAGGTAAACGTACAAGACACATGAAAGCTGTGATTAAAAGTCAGGGTTAAATGACCAAATGTTGATTTTTGCTTACATTCTTAAAAGTTTAGTGCTGTGTTGTTTAAAATTAAATATGAAGTTGTTTACTTTTTATAAAAGGTCGGAAACTATTGCATCTTTTTTGTAAATTTTACCAGACATAATTTTCTGCAAATAAATGCTCTAAATGACTTATTGTTGCCATTTGTCAGTGGTCTATAGAATAAAACAAATATGAGCCATTTACACAAACACATGCAGAACCTATAGATCAATGAGAGAAACTGATCATTTTGCAGCGGTTTCTGAATACATTCCAGATCTCTTTCCCTCTATGAATTAGAAGCAAATGAGAAGTAAATAAATATTTATATTCATATTACAATCATGTATCACATGGATTTCTGAAAAATAAAAATTCTGAAAAAAAGGAAACCCCTCACTTTCAAAGACAATATACATTTTCTTTAATGAAATCAGCTGGAAAGTTTATGAAGAACTACAAAGAAAAGTAAGAGCAGAGTTTAGTATGTAATATTACAGAGGGTCAGTATGAGTAAACTTGTCTACTCGTGCATACCCATTGACTCAGCATAAATGTATAGAAGAAGTGGTTTACCAGTTGAACATGCAGTGCTGAGCTTATACATGAAGTGATGTTATGAGGAGAGCATACAGAAATCATTTACATATCTAAAAAGCAAGGACCTGAACACATCCGTTACCTGTACATCATATTGTGAATCACATAAAGTGTATGTAGTGTGTATCAGTGGTGTGGGACTTCATCCTCCTCCCATAATCCTCTGTGTGTGGAGCAAATCAGATGCTGTAAGACAGAACAGAGCAGATCAGACATGATCAGCTGTTTATCACAATCAGTGTGAAAAGCAATTTTCCTCTACACACTCCTCTGTAGTAACTCACTCTAGTTTCTCCAGGTTACAGTGTGGATCCTTCTCTAGATCTGAGAGCAGCTTCACTCCTGTTTCTCCTGAATTATTACTAATCAGATTCAGCTCTCTCAGATGTGATGAGGTGTTTGATCTCAGAGCTGAAGCCAGAGCAACACAACCTTTATCTGTAATACCACAGTTACACAACCTGCAGACAGAAGAAAAAGCACACACATCATAAGACAATCACTGTCTCGGTTATGTCTTGTGAATATCAGAATATTACATTATGCATCATCATAAACCAAGGTCGACTGACATAATGTAAGCCACATTTACATTTACAGCATTTAGCAGACGCCCTTATCCAGAGCGACTTACAATTGGTACAATCTTACAATCCAAGCAGTTGTGGGTTAAGGGTCTTGCTCAAGGACCCAACAGTGGCAGCTTGGCAGAGGTGGGATTTGAACCCTGGACCATCTGGTCCATAGTCCAGTATCTTAACCACTAGGCTACCACAGTCCATAAAGAACAAACAACATGGAGGAGAGAAAACTAGACATCACAATAGACAGGCTTATGGGTGATAGCACAGAATGAAAACTGGGCTTTATTCTGAGAGTCTGGTTGAGGGAGTTCCACAGCTGTGCTGCAAGTACACTGAAGGATCTACCTCCCATAGTGGCTACATTTAGGTCCGGGTCAAGACAACAGGCCGGTTCCATCTCACCGGAGGGCCTAAAAGGGACTTTAGCAGTGGTGTAACTCAGTCAGATACTAGAGGACAAGGTCATGAAGGGCCTTAGGGTGTGCTCACCGTTGGTAGGTTTAGTTCCATTAAAGTGATCCCTTTTTACGATTGCTGGGTTAGTGCAGTTCATTTGAACAAGTGTGAATGCTGCCACCTGAACCATTGTCCTCACCAAACAAGCAGACTGAGACTCCCTGAACAGTGGATGCAGTTGTGTTTTAAACGTGAGGAAAAATGAAATACTGTTTAAGATTAAAGCACTGCATTACAGCCTTAAGTTCAGGTTTAGGTTTTGAGTCGCAATGAACATTAAAACCACCATGCAATATGACATTATGGCAGGACGCAGAAGCTAGAGTAAGATGTTCTGTAAGAGCACAGAAAATGCTAGGCTGCATTTTGGAGGTCTATAGATGAAGACCAATAAGCAGTTGATAATACACAATTCAATATCAGCTTCTAAATGTATTACAGAGCGATCCACAGTGTGAAAGTGATGATCTTACTTCAGTATCTCCAGGTTACAGTGTGGATTCTCCAGTCCAGCAGAGAGCAGCATCACTCCTGAATCCTGCAGATTATTACTACTCAAGTCCAGATGTTTCAGACTGGAGGAGTTTGAACTGAGAACTGAGGACAGAGGTGCACAACTTTTCTCTGTTAGATTACAACCACGCAACCTTGGAAATAAGGAACAGATAACAAACACATGTACACAAGGTGATGACATATAAAAACCAAAACACCATTCCTTTGATCACATGATCTCTGTTCTCATCTAATTCCTAATGATTTATTTATAACTTGCAGATGCCTCATGTTTTATTCTTCCAGGAACCATCCTACACCAGTGTTAACAACATAGTTTTTTTATATTTATTTTGTATCTTTAATGTGAATGTGTCTTAAAGCAGTCTGCAACATTGTGACACAAGGGAAACACGAAGAGTATGTCATCTAGAAACAGACTAATATCAGTAATTGTTGGTTGGTACTCAACCTCATTTAATAACAAATAAAACACTCACTGAGCTTTTCTGGTTGCTTTCACCACTGGCAGCAGCTTCAGAAGACATTCATCTGATCTGTAATATTTACTCAAATCAAACACATCCAGCTTCTCCTTTGAGTTCAGCAGCACAAACACCAGAGCTGACCACTGAGCAGGAGAGAGACTGACTCCTCTGAGACGACTGCTGTTTCCTCCTCTCTTCAGGTAAGTCTGAACTTCCTGTTCTAGAGACTGATCATTCAGTTCATTCAGACAGTGGAACAGATTGATGGATTTCTCTGGAGAGAGATTCTCACTGAGCTTCTGCTTGATGTACTGAACTGTTTCCTGTTTATTATGAGAGCTACTTCCTGTCTGTGGAAAGACGCCTCGTAAGAGAGTCTGATTGGACTCCAGTGAGAGACCCAGGAGGAAGCGAAGGAAAAGGTCCAGGTGTCCATTCTCACTCTGTAAGGCCTTGTCCACTGCACTCTTCAGGAAGTCAGACATTGATTTTTTGGATCCATAAGATTCCTTTGTGATTACATTTGTGTTTTTCAGGAGGAGGCAGAGAAATGCAAATACAGCAGCCAGAAACTCCTGAACACTCATATGTACAAAGCTGAAGACCTTCCCCAGGTGCAGTCCAAACTCCTCTCTAAAGATCTGGGTGCAGATTCCTGAGTACACTGCTGCTTCTCTCACACCAATGCCACACTCTCTCAGGTCTTCCTCATAGAAGATCAGGTTTCCTTTCTCCAGTTGTTGGAAAGCCAGTTTTCCCAGAGCCAGAATGCTCTCTCTGCTCTGCTCGGGATCCAGCTCATATTTCCCATGGTACTTTTGGTGCTTGTGTTTGATCTGAAAGATCAGGAAGTGGGTGAACATTTGAGTCAGAGTTTTGGGGATCTCTGCACCTTCTGCTTCATCCAGCATTCTCTCTAGAACAGAGACTGAAATCCAGCAGAAGACTGGAATGTGGCACATGATGTAGAGGCTTATAGAGGACTTCATGTGGCTGATGATTTGATTGGCCAGGTTCTGATGACTGATCCTCTTCCTGAAGTACTCCTCTTTCTGAGGATCACTGAACCCTCGCAGCTCTGTTACATGAGCTACACACTCAGGAGGGATCTGATTGGCTGCTGCTGGTCGAGAGGTTATCCAGAGGAGAGCAGAGGGAAGCAGATTCCCCTTGATGAGGTTCGTCAGCAGAACATCCACTGAGGCTGATTCTGTTACATCACACAATCTCTTATTGTTCTGGAAATTTAGAGGAAGTCGACACTCATCCAGACCATCAAAGATAAACAGGACTTTATAGAAATCACAGCTTATTGATTGTAATTCTTTAATTTCTGGGAAAAAGTGATGAAGAAGTTTCATCAGACTGAGCTTTTCCTGACTGATCAAATTCAGCTCTCTAAAAGGAAGTGGAAACATGAACATGATGTCCTGATTTGCTTTTCCTTCAGCCCAGTCCAGAATGAACTTCTGCACCGAGACAGTTTTTCCAATTCCAGCAACTCCTTTAGTCAGCACACTTCTGATGGACTTGTCTTTAAAGAGCTCGTTACATTTGATGGGTTTCTCTTGTGTTGCTGGTCTCCTGGATGCTGTCTCAATCTGTCTGACCTCGTGTTCATTATTGAGCTCTCCACTCCAACCCTCTGTGATGTAGAGCTCTGTGTAGATCTCATTCAGAAGTGCTGAGCTTCCATGCTGGGAGATTCCTTCAGTAATTCTTTTACATTTCTCTATCAGTTTGGATTTGAGGTTATTTTGATACACTGGGATCATTAGCTCTAATAACAGAATAGAAAGATACAGATCTTACTGTATGACCATTAAGCAAAGTATAAAATTAAATATTCTCATAAAACATTCTTTGCTAAATTGGATTTACCTGTTCAGTAACATTAATAGATCCTTAAAGATAAGGCTACCTGAGCATCTCTATGAGCTACTGCTTCCTATAAAACTTCATTGATTAGGATGTGAATAAGTGATTAAAAACTGATGGTAGATGAAGAGCTATGATAAGTATGGATCAGAACTTTCTAAAGTTCCTCTAATGCAGTAATCCCATCATTCAGAGCTCTTACTCTTTAGCAGTGTGTTAGCGAGCTCTGTCTGCTTCATGTTCTTCAGGACGTGCAGTGTGATCTTCAGCGCCCCCTCTCTGACACTGCTCAGATCTTCCTCATCCTCCAGCTGCTTCTCAGAGCATGATGGGTAATCTGGACTCAGTAGCTGTTTGTACCTCTTTAGCTCTTTCTGTAACAGAGTGATGACTTTATGCTCCAGTTCCTGGTGAGAAATGAACAGAAACAGATCATCTTAAGATACCAGAATGATCTAAAGATATTTGTAAGACATGATGGATGTTGGGTTTTATGTGTTTAGGGAGCCCACTATTGAAAGTGTGTTATTGCAAACATTGTATATGATCATTTTTAAACACGAGTTGTTCTGCAGCCTTCCATCATGTGGATTAAACCGATTGTTGAACTGAAACTGCTACTTTCCAAGCCTTGTGCTATTGTATTAGCTAAATTATATTATTTTAAAGCACTCATGGTACAATTTAAGATATTCTTCATCTGTAACATATCCAGACTTCTTGGGTGTAATTTTGTGCTGTTGTTGTCTTCAAAGAAGAGTTACCAAGACCTAGGTGAACTAAAATATCTCCATATAAAACTTTCACTAGAAACAGAAATCAAGACAAGGCATCAAACACTAAAACATTGTTTTATCATTACATATGGTTTCAGATACCACAGACACTCTCATACTGTACAAACCTTAAATATGGATTCCAGCTGATGTCTATTAGTGACTGGTGATTTCTCATGTTGGATTCTATGAATAAACAACAGAGTGTAACAGAGACTAAATACCCGAACAACACACAACAATAACTACATAGACATGTACTGAGCACGTCCATATTCTACTATACAGCCATTTTTAATAAATTCATTAATATGCTGAATGAATTTGGTGGGACTGAAAGAAACATTACTCTAAAACATGAGACTAAACTGACCTCGGGTCAGGAGAACAATCTCCATCTTTAAAGTTAGGTGGATAACCCATGGACCAGTCACTCTTCATGGACACACAGCTGGGTTCAGGTGAATCCGATCTCTTACCCTGAATCAGACTAAAACACATCAAACCATTCCATAAATATTACACTTCTACATCTTCCTCATTACACACTCTGTGTACTGATCTAATTAGTGCTGCTTAATCAGAGAACATTTGTTCTTCTTATGGCTCACACTCGTTTCTCACCTCTTATCTGTCACCTGGTGACTCGTTTGGGCACCCATGTCTCCTCCAGCAGATTACAACCTGCACACACACACACAATATATATATATATATATATATATATATATATATATATATATATATATATATAGATGCATATAATCAGGACAATTCAATTATATGGTTAAGAGTTCTGTGGAAACTGACAGTCCAACCTCTGATTTCAAGCTCACGCTTGTCTGAAAACAAATGGTAATTTTCATATTGTACCTGATTAAATGTTCATTTATTTGAATATTATCTGAAATTGTACAATGTATTTAACACAGTAGGGACACTTTAGCGTAATCAATTAACCTAAAGCACGTTTTTGGACTGTGGAAACCAGAGCACCCACAGTAAACCCATACGGACACAAGGAGGACATGCAAACTCCACAAAGACAGGAACCGCTCCACCTGGGATCAAAACCAGGACCTTCTCAATTTGAGTAACGGTGATACTCACTGAGCTGCCTACTGAAAAATCAAAAATACATCAAAACAATCAGTAAGTAAGATAATGAAATAAGTGCTTAAGAGTAAATAGATGCTGCGTTGCTGTTTAATTGTTCAAAATGCATTTTGATGTACAGCTATAAAGTGATTTCTAAATAATGATTCAGAAAGAGCTAGATCATTAACAACAATGAAGTTCATGTTCAGCACTTCATTAACAACCAGATCCAGGACAAACATTTGGTCAGGAGTTGGATATTTAGTGGGATTTAGCGGGTATATTTTATCATGTTTCAGCTCTGCTGTTACACCGCTTCCCCTGTGTAGCTCTTCTGGCTAAGTTAGCCTTGTTAGCCTCTAAGTTAGCAAAGTGTTTAACATTAGCTGTCCAAGGACACTTTTCCACTTTGCGTCAGTCCATCTCAGATGAGCTCGTCCCCCGAGAACACCTGTTTCTGGGTGTTGTTGATATATGGCTTCTGCTTTGCATGGTAGAGTTTTCATTTGCACTTATAGATGGAGCGACGAACTGTGTTCACTGACAGTGGTTTTCTGAAGTGTTCCTGAGCCCATGTGGTAATATCCGTTACAGAATGATGTTGGTTTTTAATGCAGTGCCGCCTGAGGGATCGAAGGTCACGGGCGTTCAATGTTGGTTTTCGGCCTTGCCGCTTACTTGCAGAGTTTTCTCCGTATTCTCTGAATCTTTTGATGATATTATGGACTGTAGATGATGAAGTCCCTAAATTCTTTGCAACTGCACATTGTGAAACATTGTTCTTAAACTGCTGGACTATTTGTGGTGAACCTCGTCCCATCCTTACTTGTGAACGACTGAGCCTTTCGGGGATGCTCCCTTTATACCCAATCATGACACTCACCTGTTTCCAATGAACCTGTTCATCTGTGGAATGTTCCAAACAGGTGTTTTTTGGGTGTTTTCCATTCCTCAACTTTCACAGTCTTTTGTTGCCCCTGTCCCAACTGTTTTGGAATGTGTTGCAGGCATCAAATTCAAAATGAGGGTATATTTGCTAAAAAAACAAAGTTTATCCATTTGTACATTAAATATCTTGTCTTTGTAGTGTATTCAATTGAATATGAGATGAAAAGGATTTGCAAATCATCATATTCTGTTTTTATTTATGTTTTACACAACGTCCCAACTTCATTGGAATTGGGGCTGTATAATGGTCTGACATTATGACTGGTTATTTCTCATAGACTCCAGATTCCAGTGCATACAGTGCTGTAATCTTGGTCATGCTAATTTTCTTGTACACACCATTTCCACTGAATTAAGTTAGTCTAATTTTAAAAGGAAGAACTAGAAAAGATTAAGCATCTTGTACATAAAGAACTGACTAGTAGAAATTACATTTATAATTTATAGAATTGTGATGCAGAACTAAAATGTAACCCATTTAACTGATATATTCAGAAGAACAGTGTCTTTCTTATTGTAGATTTCATTAATTTCTTTCTTTTTCTCTTTCAGTGACTGATTGTGAGGGAAGGGAAAAATCCATGCAAATCTTTAATTAGTAGGTAAATATTATTGTTACATATTCCATAAGTTATTGTAGAAATAGTATATATTAAATTTGTATTTAAAAAAATATTCACTTATAAATGAGTATATGTTATCAATAACTTATATTTCAAACTCAAACATCTCTCCTTCCTGATAGAGATCTTACAACTGTTTGGAAACTTTTTTGTTTGATTGGTTTATTTACTGTTTCTTTCAGCATCAGTGGATATTTACCAACAGACACACAGTCACATCGAAACTATACTTACTCAGATTGATCAGTTTAGTGTAATCAGTTAGCCTCTGCCTTTGGACTGTGGGAGGAACACCCAGAGTAAACCCACGCTGACACAGAGAGGACATGCAAACTATTCACAGATGGAATCCGAGGTTGGGATCAAGGTTGGGATCAAGCTGGAGCTGTGAGGTGATGCACCAACCTCTGCACCACTGTTATATTTAAAGTTCTCAATTTATTCAATTTACTCTTTATACATCACACATTTTAATTGTTTATTTTTCCAATTATTCAAATTTGGTAGCTCATAAAAACTTTCAGAAGATTTATATTGTTTAGGGTTGCCAACTTCTTCAACCCCCAATCAGGGACACTTTCCTCCAGGTGTGTTCGCACCCCCAGCAGCTGACCAACAATAATGGAAATATATATATATACACAATTTATTTATATAATATTTATTAATATTAATTAAATAATATTAATTGTATTAATATTATATTATTTATCCATATAATATTTATTAATTTTCAGAAAATGAATTGTGAAAGCTTTCGCAAATCTGAAAATGCCTAAAAGTAATAAATATTATATAAATTAAATAAATACATTTTTGTGTTAAATTTTATCTGTGAACGCTTTCAAAAATCAGATTATGCCTAAAAATAATAAATAACATCATAATACATGTTTATTAGACAAAATTATGTATGTGAAAGTTTTAACAAATCAGATTATGCCTAAAAGTAATAAATAATATCATTACAACAATTTATTAGACAAAGTTATATGTGTGAAAGCTTTCACAAGTCAGAAAATGCCTACACATAATACACAGTATGTAAATAACTGCCTATTAGACACAATTATATCTGTGATAGCTTTCAGAACTGATGGAGGGTAACTGTAACCTGTGCTGATTCTCTATATGATCAGTTTTTGAAGTTCTATGGCCTGCTTGGACGGTTTATGGGGAGTTAAATTAAAGGCTTAATTATTTCGCGTGTTATCATTTTCCATCCTCACGGTTTATACGAGCCACGTACAGACAGAATTAAGACTGTGAAAACTTTCACAAATCAGCCTGGTCACTTTACTGCAGGTGTCAGTAATCTAATGGTCACCTTTAGAAGTTATAAGCTTTTGAAAATAAAGCCCTAAAATGTAATGACGAATGATTTCACTTTAGATGATGGCTTCATCTGAATTCACAAATCAGGACGAGCCAAATGTAGCATTAATCATAGTTTAAAGTCACGGAATGCAAAAAAAAAAAAAAAAAACTCCGAATCGCTAACCGCAAGCCAACTTTACTGCGGTTGGCCTTTTGGCTTCCCGCTCTTTTTTATAGCTGCAAAGTCTTTTTTTCTTTACAGGTTCACTGCTCATTCTGACAGCATAAGTCTCTGCTCACCGCGCTCACGCACGCACACACGCACGCACACACGCGCACACACACACACACACACGCACACACACACACAGGTCTATCACTAACGTAGCTACTACACCCTGGAGTTTGTATCAGTTTTGTTATTGGCCAATGAGGCTGTGGTTGGAATCCGGGACTGGAGCTGTCCCGACGGGACAAATCAAAGTTGCCCATAAATCGGGATGTCCCGGACAATACGGGACGGTTGGCAACCCTAATATTGTTACAAGGGGTCAGACACCAACGTCTGACCAACGTTGGCCCTCCATCTAACACTTGTTTGACAGCCGACATCAGGCTGACATCAGCCAACGTCAGACCAGCGTTGGATAACTGCCAAACACTGGTTGACACGACGTCAGGCCAACGTAGGCACACCGACCAAAATGTCGTTGGCGCAACGTCATTTGCCAAGGCTGTGCCAACGTAACTGATGTCATTGCGGCAGCAATGGGCCAACGTATGCTTGTCATTTGGGTACCGTCTAAAAAGTCCTAACATGTTTTTGGATCATAGTGAGTAAGAACGAAGAATCAGGTCTCATATTTCCTTAATTCCGAAATCCCAGACTTAAATCTGATCCTGTATCATTACGCAGTTCACTCAGAAAACCATCATGTTATAAAGGAAGAGAGAAACGAAACTATGGTGGTTAAGAGTGAAAAAAAAAGCTACTAAACAATTTAGCATCAAGTGTATATTCATAATATTCCCATATTCCAGCTTTTGATGCAGATACTCACCGTGTTTTACTCTTAAACTGCTTTATTTTCCTCTCCGCACTAAACAAAACTCGTACTTTCACTTTCACTTTCACCTGCTCTGAGCTTTTATACTTCGCCCTCCTTTCGAGTTTGAGGCGGGGTTACACGTGTTACGACGTTACTCTTTGGCTAATAGACTGGTGCTGTTTGGCCAATAGCTGGGTGGAATAACACGAGTAACCCCGCCTCCGATTCGTTCTTATTGGCTATAACCATCGCTTCGGGAAAAAAAAGTACCTGATCTGGGAGTAAGGAATTAATGGTGAATTTAACAGCCTGTTAAAACCTGCTCTGGTTACTTCATAGTACAATTAACGTTTATTTAAAGGGCAAACTACAGATTATTACTTTTAGTGAATGCAAGCCACACAGCCTTACAGAAATTACAAAGAGATACACTTAAAGACATAAAGCTGTGTGTGTGTGTGTGTGCGTGTCTGTTTAGTGCAGGAAATCATTTAAGAGTACATATTTGTCCAGATGTGATGCTGATGTTCCTATTAAATCCTATATAGTTAGGAGTAGTAAAGAAATAAATATGTATAATAAATAATATTTAAAGATCACACAAAATAAACACAAACTTCTCAGATAAAACATGTTTTATTAATTTTATTCTGTGATAATACAATGTCTTATTTTAATGAAATGTTACAGTCAAGCTACACTTCACCTTCAGTGTACATTCAGCAATAATTAATAAGGTAAATCCTCCAATAAATGCAGGTTTTATTAACATTTTTACAGCTATAGATATTAATCCAGTTCATTTCAAATGAAATATTATTTTGGGGTATACTCAGTTATACTCAGTTAATATTTCAGTCCAGTTCTGTCATTATGTAAACAAATAAAGTCAAATATTTTATATTTATAAGCAAGAAAAGGTTATAAGAAGTAATTTAGTACCTAATTTAGTGCAGCTTTAAATTTTAGCAATAGTACATTAATGAAAGTCTTTGCTTAAGCTTTTGACTGTACAGGCCTTTGGTAATTTGACTTTAAATTTCACATGAACTATTTACAATAATTAATCTACATTTAATGATCAACTCATTAAAAGTTACATTAATAAAAAATAAAAGAACATATTTTATCATATCTCTCCTCCTTGACACATCCACACACACACACACCCAGAGCCCCCGTCGGCTCCTTCGACCCCACCGATTCTCATTTCAGATTGGTTAATACTATGACACACAGGCTCAAAGCCCACCTGAATGGACATACCAAAACGGAAACAAACAGTCAACTGGCACCAAAAATAGAAAAGTATTCTGGGAACTGCAGTGTAGCCACACAACATGAAAAACCAAGAAAAACAAAAACACAGGGCATTTTTAAAGGGCCTATACATCAATAGTTGATAGAACCACATGGGCACGGGATTACTTTATCAAACTTTTATCAAGCACTCTAAAATGGAGTTACATTCACAAATGCCACTTAAAACATTACTTTGCAAAAAAGAAGCGTTCTGTTAACTATGTCCAAAAGTTCCTTTGTTTTCTCTGAGCTTGGAGACATCTGGGATGGACCATCACACAATGGACATGTGTATTGTGCTGAGACCAATCAGTATTCTATTGTTTTTGGAAGAAATGGACACTGTGTGCTCTTAACCATAGACACAAAGAACCATCCAGGCTGTTATCCATCACATTGCTGTGATTTTGCTTTTCATTACGTTTAATAACTTCTCATACTTATTGTAAATCATGTTTCTTGGTGAGTCTTTATCTACTCAAAAAAGCTAACTGACAGCTTACAGAGCTCATCTCAGATAAGGTTGTTTTAAAGTGTTCATATTTATTTCATATTATCTAGTTTCCCTGATTTGCCAGTCACAAAGGAATCGAGTGATGTCCCATTCTTTCATTCAGATGAACTAAATTAAACCAAAGCCACAATTCGCTACATGTATATTTTATTGGTGCACCCATGTGAGCCCAGCTCACTGTATTGTATAAAATTTCACTCCTTAATGTGTATTCCTGTTGATGTGCTTATGGAATTCTCCATTGTATTTGGTCCCTGTGCTTTAACCTGAAGATTAGCAACCTTCCATTAGAGCTTGACACATTGTGATGGGGTATTATAGCACTGTCATACAACAACATGAATAATATTACAGCAGGATATAAGCTACTGTAAAGGCCGGAATACTTCCATCCAAATCGGTGGAAATCATTTGAAGTTGCTGCTTAAGACGGACATAGAAATGGTGCTTGATATTGTGTTGAAGCTGGATGAAGCTTGGGTTGGAAACTTGCATACAGAGGGAATTTGTTGGTCTAAAGTTCCATCTGTGTCAGTGTGCTTACTATCCTCGGGGCCTGAGTGAATTCATTGGAGCCTGGACTGACATGTCAGGTGACACCTCCTTTGCGAATCTACCACCCTCTTGTAGTCATTTTAATAAATAATATCCCTTTGAGCAGGAGTAAAGGTAATTAGCCCTTATCCTCCCTTTCATGGAGTTACAAGCTTGGAATAATTTGTCAAGTTAATGTAAAGTAATGGTAAGAAACTTTGAAATTTTAGGTATGACTGCTTCGAACTTGTTAAAGCTTGCTGAAGTAAACCTATAAATATTGGAACATAACTCAATTTAAAACAAATGGCCTGAGTTAATTTCTATTAAGAATTATCCCTAATTAGTCCCACTCAATCTAAACATTTATCATTTTTCCACAATAATCTAAGGCTGCTGTAAGTAACGGTGGTCCCTGTTAATCTTAAACTTAAAAATTAAACCTTAATTTTCCTCTCACACTAAATGAATCCTACTATAACTCAGTAACATTTGATTACTTATGTACATTTAATTAATTTGGCTTTTAGCCCATGTTCATTATTGTTTAACCTCTGAATAATACCAAGACCGACTAATAATAAGACCGACTGTATTTCTCTGTCCATGTCCAGTGACTTTAAGGGCAAAAAAATTAGTCAAAATCCTAGGGAAAATTGCAAGTGTACTGGAGACTCCAGACACCATTCCAGGGAACTGGAAGGGGTCAATGAAAATTGTGCAAAACGTGTCAGCAAAGCAGAGGCAATAGATCTTCCCTCCATTAGCCCCACCTTCACAATCATAATTTTTTTAATCTGTCCTTCCACTATACATCACGTTCCAGCTCTGGAGCCATGCATCTGTCTTTTTAAGTTCATAAAACATTTAGTCATTTAGCAGACAGCCTTATCCAAAATAACTTACAACTGGCACAGTCTTACAATCTATTAAAGCTATTGTGGGTTAAAGGCTCTGCTCAAGAACCCAACATTAATGGTTGTAGAGGTGAATTCTGGACCTTCTGGTCCATAGTCTAGTACCTTAACCACTAGGCCACTAAAGTCCCTGTAGAGAACCGATACCTTGCCGAACATCCATTAAAGGCTGAGACGTGACACTTCAGAGAGCTGCTCACTAAAAAGGAAACCTACAGGTGAGAAGCTTTAAAAACATAAAATTCTTCATATGATATAGTGTATTTTATTTATTATTTTTATTGAGAACAGAATCGTCACCAAACACATGAGATTTGTTTGTTAAAATGTCTGTTAAAAAACACATTACCAATAAACAAAATTAAATCGAATAACCAATATCTGTCAACTTAATTTCACAATTAATACTACTATTGTTATGGAACTGGTGTTAAGTTGTCAATAATTCTTGGTAGCTTCTCTCATCAATATCCTGAATTCATAATCGTCTTCTGCCTCTCGTGGGGTTGCCGATGTCTCGTGTGATCACTCTTGGCTGTGGTACCTTCCGATTCTCCTCTGTCTAGCTATGCTGCTATAGCTAATGCTGCTGGAGTCTCATGCTACACATGGCATCAATGATTGTTAATAGACACTGTGCTCTTAATCAATAACTAATTACATTTTCTGTCCGAGCTGTGTTGCTGTACCAGTTCCGGTTCCACAAATGATGTTCTTCCCCTTCAGCTCCTGTCCCACCATATCCGGGTCACACCAGAGGGCAGTAACTCTCTCCCTCCTCCGGTTATCTGGGGACGAAGTGCCGCCAAGGACTTTCCTGCTTAGACTCAAGATCCTGGAGTGACTCTGTGTATCGGACTACTTAATGCCGATGTGCATATTTTACATTTTATTTGAACTATGACTCCATGACTTATTAGCTTAGATAAATTAGTTTCATTCTTACATTTATCATCTACACTGCCTTAAGGAGGTTGGGTCCCTTTTTGAGTCTTGGTCCTCCCATGGTTTCTTCCTCATAACACTTAGGGAGTTTTTCCACTGTCGCCCTCGGCTTGCTCAATTTGGGATTGGACGTAGATATTAGGAGATAATCTAAAATTGTATAGTTGCTTTGAGACAATGCTCCATTGTAAAAAGCGCTATATAAATAAATCTGACTTGACTTAATCCAGTTTAGTGGGATGACACCAATTTGGGCATAGCTTTGATTTTGCTGTACACTTTTCTTAATAATGCTCTGAACATTACTCCAAGGGATAGTTAAAGTCTCTGAATATTTCCACAACTTTATCCTGTACATATTTAGTTCCACTTTAAATGTAACAAACTCCAAATATAAGTCATATTAATCTATTTCTTGGTGTCGTTTGGATCGCTTTCCATTACAGAACTGTAACTGTAAGCTCTAGAGCGGCATTCTTCATATCGACATTCGTATCTCCCAGCAACCTGACTGACAGGGGATAGAGAGCTTTCTGATGGTGGAGGGAAGGTTCTTAGAGTCATAGCTTTATAGGAAGTGATGTAATTAAGAAAGCACTCAGTCTCATAACCAGTAAGGACTTGAACACACCTATCACCTGCGAAATCCCATAATGTGTATACAGTGTGCATCAGTGCTGTAGGACTTCATCCTGTTCCTCTGTGTTTCCATAATCCTCTGTGTTTGAGACTCAGATTGGATCAGTAGTGGAACAGATCAGATGCTGTAAGAGAGAACAGATCAGACATGATCGGATATTCATCACAATCAGTGTAAACACAAGCAAGACACACACACACACACACACACACACACAGTAACACTCACTATAGTTTCTCCAGGTTACAATGTGGATTCTTCTGTAGATCTGACAGCAGTTTCACTCCTGATTCTCCGGGTCCATTGCCGTACAGATCCAGCTCTATCAGGTGTGATGAGGTGTTTGATCTCAGAGCTGAAGCCACAGCAACAAAACCTTCATCTGTAATGCAGCAGTAACACAACCTGCAGAGAGAAGAAAAAAAACACATCACCACACAATCACTTTCCCTTATATTATACACAGGAGTAACACAAACTCCTATACAAATAAACAACAGCTTCTAAATGTAGTGACAGTGATGATCTTACTCCATAACACACACACACCCACAGACAGTCTTTAGATCCAATCAGAATGTGGTATAATGGGTGAGTTCTTAATTCTGGTTTCTAAACCACTGTTACAGGGTCATTAGAGGTCATGTTAGAAATGATTATAATTGTTTTGCTGTTGGGCCATTTGGGATTTTTCAAAGCTCCATTTCATTAAAAAAGACTGAGGTAAGTGTGGATTTCACTTATTAGCTTTATTAGAGGTTGGTAGTAACATACTATAATTACTCGCAACATTATCTTTATCCCATTATCTTTATATTAAAAAGTAAGCCATTTAGTTTTAGATTCTTATTTTAATGTGGAATCACTGATGGGAGATGATGGCTTGTTCTGAAATATCATGAACAGCTGCTTTGTGTTATTTGTTATCTTCTGTGTGTATTTCTACACAACTGTCTGATCATCTAGTAATCAGGATTCATCAATAATCAGAATGGAATGTAGATAATTGTCACGCCCAGGGATACCTCCCTTGTCTGGGAGGATCTCGAGGACTCCAACTCCCAGGTGCCCATGCACCGACAGTGCTCATGTGAACTCAGTGAGTCATTGTGGACGGCTATAAACATCACGTGGAAGCAAGCTTCTCTGCAAAGTATTGCCTCTGTTTTCATAACAAGCATATGGAGCATTATTTATGTATTTGACCATTCAGTGTACCAACCTCGCTTGTTCGTGTATCGTGTTTCCTTTTGCCTAACCCCTTTAGTATTGTTTGCTTATCTGTCTGCCCGTTTTTGATCTCGTTTTTCAGTTATGACCACAATTCTTGTCTCAGTGTTTTTGCCTGAAATAAACCTCAAAGATTCCTTTATCTGCGCACATCTGGCATACCTCTGTTCAACGTTACAATAATAATACAGTGGGGCAAAAAAGTATTTAGTCAGCCACTGATTGTGCAAGTTCTCCGACTTAGAAAGATGAGAGAGGTCTGTAATTTTCATCATAGCTACACTTCAACTATGAGAGAAAAAATGAGAAAAAAAATCCAGGACATTACATTGTTGGATTTTAAAAGAATTTAATTGTATATCATGGTCGAAAATAAGTATTTGGTCACCCACAAACAAAGCAAGATTTCTGGCTCTCACAAACTGCTTCTTTAAGAAGCTCTTCTGTCCTCCACTCATTACCTGTATTAATGGCACCTGTTTGACCTCGTTATCTGTATAAAAGACACCTGTCCACAGCCTCAAACAGTCAGACTCCAAACTCAACCATGGCCAAGACCAAAGAGCTGTCGAAGGACACCAGGAAGGAAATTGTAGACCTGCACCAGGCTGGGAAGAGTGAATCTACCATAGGCAAGCAGGTTGGTGTGAATAAATCAACTGTGGGAGCAATTGTAAGAAAATGGAAGACATACAAGACACTGATAATCTCCCTCGATCTGGGGCTCCATGCAATATCTATTCCTGTGGGGTCAAAATGATCATGAGATCGATGAGCAAAAATCCCAGAACTACACGGAGGGACCTGATGAATGACCTGCAGAGAGCTGGAACCAAAATAACAAGGCTACCATCAGTAACACACTATGCCGAGAGGGACTCAGATCCTGCAGTGACAGTGACAGAGCACCATAACTACTGTGAAGCATGGGGGTGGAAACATCATACTTTGGGGCTGTTTTTCTGCAGAGGATGACTGATCCGTGTAAAGGAAAGAATGAACGGGGCCATCCATCAGTGAGAGCGTTGAAGATGGAACGTGGCTGATGCTTCCAGCATGACAATGATCCCAAACACACCGCTCGGGCAACGAAGGAGTGGCTCCCTAAAAAGCATTTCAAGGTCCTGGAGTGGCCTAGCCAGTCTCCAGACCTCAGCCCCAAAGAACATTTGTTGTGAGGGAGTTGAAAGTCTGTGTTGCCTATTGCCAAAAACATCACTCACTGCTCTAGAGGAATCTGCCTGGAGGAATGGGCCAAAATACCAGCTACAGTGGTGTGTGCCAAACACCTGGTGAAGACTTACAGGAAACGTTTACCTCTGTCATTGCCAACAAGGTTATGTTTCAAAGTATTGAGTTGAACTTTTGTTATTGACCAATACTTATTTCCCACCTTGTATTTACAATTAAATTCTTTTAAAAAAATCCTACAATGTGATTCTCCTGGATTTTTCTCTCATTGTGTCTCTCTCATAGTTGAAGTGTAGCTATGAATGAAAATTACAGACCTCCTCTCATCTTTTCTTAAGTTAGGAGAACTTGCACAATCAGTGGCTGAACTAAATTACCTTTTTGCTGTACATCAATTAATTTAATCTTTATTTATATGGTTTTCTCTGGTATCATATATAACCCTATCTAATGCGTAGCTCCGTACTAAGTACATTTTACACAAGATACTTTATTACTCTTACTCAGGAGAAGAAGAAGCTGAGCACAAGGTTCCTCTGTCAGGATAAACACATGAAATGAAGATCCTGTGTTTGTAGAGATAATAAGAGAGATACCAATAAGACCCTCTAAACCAACAGGACTCACCATAATATCTCCAGGTTACAGTGTGGATTCTCCAGTCCAGCAGAGAGCAGCATCACTCCTGAATCCTGCAAATTATTCTCACTCAGGTCCAGATGTTTCAGACTGGAGTAGTTTGAACTGAGAACTGAGGACAGAGCTGCACAACTTTTCGCTGTTAGATTACACTTATACAACCTGAAAGAGAAATATCACACACACACACACACACACACACACACACACACAGACACACAGCTAAAGCAAGTGAGAGCACAGAGCTAGGCACAAGCCAGAAGTCCCTGATATCTTTCTTTAGCAATTAAGAAGTTTCCATTAAAAGAAAAGCTGAAGAAAAATGTTTCTGTATAATATAATTTATAATTATTACACAGAAAGACAAAAGGAATTGGCCAAAATCTGATTTCACCGAATATGTGTAAAAAAAATTGGAATCTGCCAAGAAAATTGCAATCAGTGCATCTCTAATATTAATACATCAGTTTAAATCATTTATCTTTATTTATCTGGAATGTTTTTCTCTTGTATCTAATATAACCCTATGTAATGAGTAACTCAGTATTTAAGTAAATTTTACACAAAATACTTCATTACTCTTACTCAGAAGAAGAAGAAACTGAACACGAGGGGCCTCATTCACGAAACCTTCGTAAAAGCCGAGCAAACTGCGAGTAAACTATGCGTAAATCAACATTTAAGAATACTCTCCACCAGTTTCAGGAACGCCAACACCAGGTTTATTAGTAGAATATGCGTATGTTAATGAAGTCCAATCGTTCGTAAATGGGTTGCGCGTGTTCCTTTATATTTAGCATACAATTGTCATAATCCACGCCCACAAATAACAAATTACGACTGTATAACAAAGCATTTGAAATGTGGAACAGAGCAAAAATTCTCAAAAATGTCTCAGAAAAAGCAATGAAAAACCTTCTGATGCAGAATTTCTATTTATTGAACGAAATGCGTTTAGACCGACACTTATTTTCCACTGTGTGTCCGCCATGGAATTGTGGAACCTAAAAAGCAACTTGGCAGCAAATTACATGTATTCTTTTACCAGAACAGTACAGGATTTGATTGAACATGAAGCCTGAATGTCCAAAAAACTTGAAAAACGTATCAGCTCACTGCACATGCCACCCGGCACTTTTTAAAACAGGAGCCTCGTTTCCATCATCAAGCATGTCTCACAGATGAATGAATCAGCAGCCTTATTGGTGAAAGCTCTTTGCTGGAATGAACATAACGTTATTTTGACCATTTGAAATTTGCATGCGTATTTATAATATAATACATTATAAAGATGCATTTTTCATAGAAATGCCAGAAAGGCAATAATAAATTTTTATCATTATTTTGCTACAGTGGGGCAAAAAGGTTTGTGCAAGTTCTAGTATGTAGAAAGATGACAGAGGTCTGTAATTTTCATCATAGGTACACTTCAACTATCAGAGACAAAATGAGAAAAATCCAGGAAATCACACTGTAGATTTTTAAAGAATTTAATTGTAAAATCATGGTGGTGGGGGGAAGAAACAAGAAAGCAAACTCAAACAAAAAAAGTATTTTGGAAACAACACTCAATAACAACAAGCAAAAGATTTACTATGATGCATCTCACAGACCTGTAACTTCTTCTTTAAGAAACTCTTCTGTCCTCCACTTCGTTCCGTACCTGTATTATATTACTCCAAACTCAATCATGGCCAAGAACCAAAGAGCTTTCCGAAGGACACCAGGAGGAAATTGTAAGACCTGCACCAGGCTGGGAAGAGTGAATCTACAATATGGCAAGCAGCCTGTGGTGTGAATAAATCAGCTTGTGGGAGCAATTTGTAAGAAAAGGGAAGACATAGCAAGACCATTGATAATTCTCCCTCTCTCGACTCAATTGGGGGCTCCACCACCAGATCTCATCCCGTGGGGGGTTCAAAATGATCATGAGAACGGTGAGCAAAACTCCCAGAACTGCACGGAGGGACCTGATGAATACCTGCAGAGAGCTGGACCAAAGAACCAAGGGCTACCATCATAACACACTATGCCGAGGGGATTTTCAGATCCCTGCAGTGCCAGGCGTGCCCCCCTGCTTAAGCCAGTACATGTCCAGAGCCCGTCTGAAGTTTGCCATGAGAGCATATGGATGATCCAGAAGAGGGACTGGGAGAATATCATGTGATCAGAACCAAAATAGAACTTTTTCGTAAAACTCAACTCGCCCGTGTTTGGAGGACGAAGAATTTACATGTAAGAATTGCTGAGTTGCATCCCAAAACCCCATAATCCTGCTGTGAAGCATGGGGGTGAAAACATCATGCGTTGGTGCTTGTTTTACTGCAAAAGGGAACAGGACGACTGATCCGTGTTAAGGGAAAAATGAATGGGGCCATGTATCGTGATATTTTAGATTACCAAGCGATCAAACCTCCTTCCATCGGTGAGAGCATTGATGGTGGAACGTGGCTGGGGCTTCCAGCATGACAATGATCCCAAACACACCGCTTGGGCAACGAAGTGTGTGTGTGTGTGTGTGTGTGTGTGTGTGTGTGTGTGTGTGTGTGTGTGTTGAAAGTCCGTGTTGCCCAAAAACATCACTGCTCTAAAGGATATCTGCATGGAGGAATGGACCAAAATACCAGCTACAGTGTGTTCCGAATAGGTTATGTTACAAAGTATTGAGTTGAACTTATTGAAGTTATTGACCAAATAATTATTTCCCACCAAAAGTTACAATTAAATGTAATTTCCTGGATTATTTTCACATTTTTTCGCTCATAGTTGAAGTGTACCTATGATGAAAATTACAGACCTCTTTCATCTTTCTAAGTAGGAAAATTTGCACAATCATTGGCTGACTAAATACTTTTTTGCCCCACTGTATTTATTGATAAAATGAAATGTGCAGTACTAGTGTCTATTGTTTCGTGTGCTGATGTGCAGCCAGAGTATAGGCTCCTCACAAATCAACACACACCTGCTCTGTTCATCTACCACAAAGCACTTAAATTCACAGTTATCCTATTAGGAACCACGGACTTCCACAGCTCAACATTGGAGGGCAGTGACAGCATGGTAAATGTGCTGGAATTAGGACAACAGTCCTCAGCAAGTATGTGCCGACTGTAGTTGGTGCTTATTACACCTGACTAGAGACACCTGCTCATGTAGGTATTTAAAGTCATGTGAGAGCAGTGTTTCTTGTCGCACCCTGAACTTTTTTTGCACCGTTGGCTTTGGCTTTGGTATTTTGCAGCGCTTTTGGTGCAAGGTATCATGGATAAATGGTATCAGTTCTTCATTGTAGAGATGACCTGATGAAAGATCACAAGGTCTGAGGTAATAGGCTTTCTTAGGGTTACGTTTTGATGCGACTGGCTCTTCGCTTTTGAGTGTTTTTCACTGCTTAGTGACATCAGCTCCATTCGCCACGACGACGCAAGCTTCTGCTTTGATTTGCGAATTGTTCACCGAGTCGACTCATGATGTTTGTGTCGGCATGTCTGAATGAGTCATTTTCCTTCCGTGTTCTCCACACTGCCTGGTCGGCTTTATTTCTGCTTTCCGCTGCTCAGTCAGCACTATGAAAGTTTCAGTTTCCACATTTTCTTGTTGTTAGGCGATTAATAAATATATATAATATTATTATATTATATATATATAAGATATATATTATATATCTATATATATATATATATATATATATATATATAATGTGTAGACAGACTGCACTTAAGTCCTAAACCCCTGGTTCACACAAGGAAAATTTATTTCACAAATTCATTTTGCTCGCATTTCATGAATGAGGCCCAAGGTTTCTCTGTGAGGATAAAGCCATGAAATAAAGATCCTGTGTTTGTAGATCTTACTACTATTAGACAAATTCATATGGATCAGCTCAGATCAGATCAGATTTCTAGCTTTCTGAAGTGAGATCATAATAGATATATAGGATATATAGGATATAGAGTCCTATAGATATATAGGACACTCTAAACCAACAGGACTCACTTTATTATCTTCAGGTTACAGTGTGAATTCTCCAGTCCAGCAGAGAGCAGCATCACTCCTGAATCCTGCAGCTTATTGTTGCTCAGGTTCAGATGTTTCAGACTGGAGGAGTTTGACCTGAGAACTGAGGACAGAGCTGCACAACTTTCCTCTGTTAGATGACAACCATACAGCCTGAGAGAAAAATAACCACACACACACACACACACACACACACACACACACACACACACACACACACACACACACACAATCAGTCACAATCAGTTCTGTGAAAGTGATTTTCTGTATCTTACTGTGTATTTTTTGGTTCATCACACAGCCCTGGTGATGTAGCTGATGTAATCACATCCCCAGGATACACACGTGGACATGTTAGGTTACACTCAGTGAGTTAAGCAGCATGTGTACTGAGAACAAGCAGGTTTAACCAACTATCTGCTAGTAGCCATCTGTTATCTGTTATCTTCTGTGTGTATTTCTACACAACTGGCTGATCATCTAATAATCAGGATTCATCAATAATCAGAATGGAATGTAGATTTTAATATTAACAGCCATAGCTTCAGCATAGGACCTCTTCAGAGTTGGTGCTGTTTGCAATACATGGATGGAAAAAATAATCCGCGGAAGAACAACTCCAAAGTGTTCGGAACAACAAATTTAATAAGACATTTAAAACAGCATCACCTCACTGAATATGCAGAAATTGACAAAACTAACAAAGGAAAAGGGGTTAAAGCTAAAGCTAGCAAAACTGGAGAGCCAACAACCCCTGATATCTTTCTTTAACAATGAAAAAGTTTGTATTAAAAGAAATGTTGAAAAAAAATGTTTCTGTATGATATAATTCATAATTCTTAGACAGACATACAATAGGAATAGGCCGAGCATGAGATAAAAATCAGTCAAGAAAATTGCAAACAGTGCATCTGTAATTCTAATACATCAGTTTAAATCATTTATCTTTATTTATAAGGAATGTTTTCTCTAATAGCTGATATAACCCTCTGTAATGACTAGCGGGTAAGGTGCTGGACTATGGACCAGAAGGTCCAGGGTTCAAATCCCACCTCTGCAAAGCTGCCTCAATGAGCAAGACCCTTAACCCACAATTGCTTGGACTGTAAGACTGTACCAACTGTAAGTCGCTCTGGATAAGGGCGTCTGCTAAATGCTGTAAATGTAAAGAGTAACTCAATACTTAAGCACATTTTACACAACATACTTTATTACTCTTACTCAGAAGAAAAAAGAAACTGAACACAAGGTTCCTCTGTCAGGGTAAACCCATGAAATAAAGATCCTGTGTTTGTAGATCTTACTACTATTAGACAGATTCATCTGGATCAGCTCATATCAGATCAGATTTCTAGCTTTCTGAAGTGAGATAATAAGAGAGATACCAACACGACTCTCTGAGCCAACAGGACTCACCATAATTTCTCCAGGTTACAGTGTGGATTCTCCAGTCCATCAGAGAGCAGCATCACTCCTGAATCCCACAGCTTATTGTTACTCAGGTTCAGATGTTTCAGGCTGGATGAGTTTGAACTGAGAACTGAGCACAGAGCTGCACAACTTTCCTCTGTTAGATTACACTTATACAACCTGAGAGAGAAATAATCACACACACACACACACACACACACACACACACACACGCACACACGCACACACGCACACACGCACACGCACGCGCACGCGCACGCGCACGCACACGCACACGCACACGCACACGCACACGCACACGCACACGCACACACGCACACACACACACACACACACACACACAAAATCAGTTATATGAGAAACGTTTCCCAGGAGTGTCTCAACCACTTCTTGTAATTGATTGTAATTGTAGTTGTAACTGATACAATTCACACAAACACAACACACAGTGTGAAAGTGATGATCTTACTCCAGTATCTCCAGGTTACAGTGTGGATTCTCCAGTCCAGCAGAGAGCAGCATCACTCCTGAATCCTGCAGCTTATTGTTACTCAGGTTCAGATGTTTCAGACTGGAGAAGTTTGAACTGAGAACTGAGGACAGAGCTGCACAACTTTCTGCTGTTAGATTACAATTACTCAACCTAAGAGAAATAATCACACACACACACACACACACACACACACACACACACACACACACAAACACACGTACAATATTTTAAAGCAATGCTTGTAAGTTTGTGAACCCTTTACAATTTGCTATATTTTTGCATATATCTAATATTTTTGTCTCATTTGTGTAACTGGGTTCTCTTTATCTACTTTTAGGACTTGTGTGAAAATCTGATGATGTTTTAGGTCATATTTATGCAGAAATATAGAAAATTCTAAAGGGTTCACAAACTTTCAAGCACCACTGTAAACATATTAAAAGCTACTTATTTTGATCACATGATCTCTGCTCTCAGGTTCTTCCTAATGATTTATTTTAAAGATGCTCCTGCTTTATCCTTCCAGCATCCATCCTGCTCCAGCTCCACCCTGACTACAGCCAAAATCACAGTTACATTCAATTGCCTAAACTAAATACAGTTAAATAAATAACTAAATAATAAAATATTAAATAATAAATATTATTTTTAATGTAAACATATCTTATAGCAGTCCTACATGATCCATAATCAACTGAATCTATTTATAGTTTTTTAGATTTGTTAGTTTGTTTGATAGTTAGTTTGCATGATAAGAAATAAATGAATGTCCACGTTTGCTGTCAGAAATACAAAGAAAGAAAATCAAAAAAGCTCTTTATTTATATAATTTCTGAGCTGAAGTATCTCTGTCGTCAACACAAAATGGTGCAGGAACTCTGTCCTGTTGTTCAGTTACTGTTCAATGCTAGTGGAGTTTGTGACTGTTAGATGTACCACAGAATTCACCACGGTGTTCATTCCACCCAGTGCTAATGCTAAAGAAGTGCTCTGGGAATGGTATGCTGCGATTAGTGAACTACAAAATGTTCTGCTTATCATCGGCGGAGATTTCAGCCATGCAAATCTGAAAACAATTTTCCCTAAATTCCACCAGCATGTGGACTCGGGGCAATGAGAAGGGTGAACTCGCGGGATCTTGTTTACACAAACATTCCCGGCGCGTACAGGACAGAGCCCTGCCCCCAGGACTCCCTCAGGACTGTTTGAGCACACTGACTGGAACATGTTTAGGGAAGCTGCAACTGATGACGACTACATCAACTTACATTTACAGCATTTAGCAATTTAGACTTACAATTGGTACAATCTTACAATCCAAGCAATTGTAGGTTAAAGGTCTTGCTCAAGGACGCAACAGTGGCAGACGGTCAGAGGTGGGATTTGAACCCTGGACCTTCTGATCCAGAGTCCAGTACCTTACCCGCTGGGCTACCACAGTCCCTAGTCCCTAACTTAGAGGAGTACACCTCATCAGTGATCAGCTACATCAGTAAGTGCACAGATGACGTCACCATCTCCAAGAAAATCACCACACGACCCAACCAGAAGCTGTGAATACAGAGGTGGGCAAACTGTTGAGAGCCCAAGACTCTGCCTTCTAAGCTGGTGACAAGGCAGCCAGAACAGCAAGGGTCAAACTGTCCAGGACGATCAGTGAGGCAAAGCGCGCACACGGCCAGCGCATCCACGGTCACTTCAGTAACATCAGTGACACACGGCACATGTGGCAGGACATCCAGACCTTTACCAACTACAGGACTATACCTGTGACAGTGATGCCTAACATCCAGATGCGCTGAACAACTTCTACAGAGAGTCAACCCGTGGAAAGCTGCAGGATCAGATAACATTCCTGGCATGGTGCTCAGAGGATGTCCAGACGTGCTAGCAGATGTTCTCACAGACATCTTCAATATCTCTCTGAGCAGTCTCCAACGTGCCTCAAGGCAACCACTATCATCCCCATGCTGAAGAAATCTCCAGTGTCCTGCCTTAATGACTACCGTCCAATTGCACTCATGCCCATCATCATGAAGTGCTTCAAGAGGATTGTCTTGCATCACATCAAGACCCTGCTACCACCCACAATCAATCCTCTGCAGTTTGCATATCGTCCCAACTGCTCCACAGACCATGCCATAGCCACCACTGTTCATCTGGCTCTCACCCACCTGGATAAAAAGAATTCCTATGTTCGAATGCTGTTAATAGACTTCAGTTCATCATTCAACACCATCATTCCTAAGCACCTGATTGGGAAGCTTAGTCTGCTGGGCCTGAACAACTCCCTCTGGAACTGCATCCTGGACTTCCTGACTGGGAGACCTCAGTCCGTCCAGATTGGCGGTATGATCTCCAGCACCACCACACTGAGCACTGGAGCCCCTCAGGGCTGTGTGGTCCTTCCACTGATGTTCACCTTGCTGACTCACGACTGTGCAGCAGTACACAGCTCGAATCACATCATCATGTTTGCTGGTGATACGACCATAGTGGGTCTCATCAGCAAGAATGACGAGTCAGCATACAGAGAGGAAGTACAATGGCTATCGGACTGGTGTAAAGTCAACAATATGTCTCTGAACATTGACAAAACTAAAGACATGGTTGTTGACTTCAGGAGAACCCAGAGTGACCACTCTCCACTGAACATTGATGGCTCTCCCGTAGAGATTGTAAAGAGCACCGAATTCCTTGGTGTTCACCTGGCAGAGGATCTCACCTGGTCTCTCAACACCAGCGCCATAATCAGGAAAGCCCAGCAGCGTCTCTACTTTCTGCAAAGGCTGAGGACAGCTCATCTCCCACCTCCCAGAAGAGTGGAGTAAGTGGGTAATGGTTTTGTCATGGATAATCCAATCAATGCTGACATGATGTTAATAAATAAGCACATACTGTGGTGCTTAAAAGTTTGTGAACTATTTAGAATGTTCTATATTTCTGCATAAATATGACCTAAAGCATCATCAGATTTTCACACAAGTCCTAAAAGTAGATAAAGAGAACCCAGTTACACAAATGAGACAAAAATACTATACTTGGACATTTATTCATTAATGCAATATTACATATTATATTACATTTTCAATCAATAGAAGTACCATCAGGTGTGAGTGGGCACCCTGTTTTATTTAAAGAACAGGGATCTATCTGCTCTTCACAGCACATGTTTGTGAAAAATTATCATGGCACAAAGAAAGTAGATTTCTGAGGACCTCCGAAAAAGAGTTGTTGATGCTCATCAGGCTGGAAAAGGTTACAGGAGTGGTCGACCAACAAAGATCACTCCAACCGCAAGGCGTGTAATAGCTGGCGAGGTCACAAAGGAGCAACTGAAGACCTCTCTCACATTGGCTATTGTTAATGTTCATGAGTCCACCATCAGAAGAACACTGAACAACAATGGTGTGCATGGCAGGGCAGCAAGGAGAAAGCCACTGCTCTCCAAAAAGAACATTGCTGCTCGTCTGCAGTTTGCTAAAGATCACGTGGACGAGCCAGAAGGCTATTGGAAGAATGTTTTGTGGACAGATGAGATCAAAATAGAACTTTTTGGTTAAAAAGAAAAGCGTTATGTTTGGAGAAAGGAAAACACTGCATTCCAGCATAAGAACCTATCCCATCTGTGAAACATGGGTGGTGGTGTAGATGTTTGGGCCTGTTTTGCTGCATCTGGGCCAGGACGACTTGCCATCACTGATGGAACAGTGAATTCTGAATTATATCAGAGAATTCTAAAGGAAAATGTCAGGACATCTGTCCATGAACTGAATCTCAAGAGAAGGTGGGTCATGCAGTAAGACAGCGACCCTAAGCACACAAGCCGTTCTACCAAAGAATGGTTACAGAAGAATAAAGTTCATGTTTTGGAATGGCCAAGCCAAAGTCCTGACCTTAGTCCAATGAAATGTTGTGGAAGGACCTGAAGCGAGCAGCTAATGTGAGGAAACCCACCAACATCCCAGAGCTGAAGCTGTTCTGTATGGAGGAATGGGCTAAAATGTTTCCAAGCCGGTGTGCAGGACTGATCAACAGCTACAGGAAACGTTTAGCTGCAGTTATTGCTGCACAGGGGGGGTCACACCAGATACTGAAAGCAAAGGGTCACATACTTTTGCCATTTTCTAATATGTAATATTGGATCATTTTCCTCAATAAATAAATGACCAAGGATAACATTTTTGTCTCATTTGTGTCACTGGGTTCTCTTTATCTGCTTTTAGGACTTGTGTGAAAATCTGATGATTTAGGTCATATTTATGCAGAAATATAGACAATTCTAAAGGGTTCACAAACTTTTAAGCACCAATACAAAGAAAGGGTAAATATGATTATACATTCCATTATTCAAAACATTAAATAAGTTTAAAAGTTATATAACACAAAAAAATTAACAAAACAAAAAATGTAAAACAAATAAATAAATTAAAATATAAAATAAATTATCAAGGAAGCAAGAAGACACAAATGAAGGCTACAGGAATGCAAGCAAAAACAGAAAAAGAGCAAATAACAACAACAAATAATTAACACTTTGTTTATGTTATGCCTTCATAACTCACAAATTGGATAAATGTAAAGTATAAACAAAACTCAGTGTAATCATAAACTGAACATAAGGTTCCTCTATCAGAATAAAACCATGAAATAAAGATCCTGTGTTTGTAGATCTTACTACTATTAGACAGATTCATCTGGATCAGCTCAGATCCGATCAGATTTCTAGCTTTCTGAAGTGAGATAATAAGAAAGATACCAACAGGACTCTTATAAATGAGGATGAACAGCAGCGGTACCATAAAGTGAAAGATGCACTGGATAACTTTACTGTGTCTAAAAGATCATCATTTACGAGAGGCCAAGATTTAATCTACAAAACCAGCAAGCAAGGAAAGGCTAAACAATTTCATTCCAATCCTTCACACCTCACTAACAGCTGTAACTATGGAGAGTTTCATGATGAGCTGCTTAAAGACGGACTGGTTGTTGTATTGAGAGACACTGAGGGAAAAAAAAACAACAACAACACATACACACTAGGAAAATCTGTACAGGCAGCAGATGTACTGCTATGTAAAAATCACTATGGTTTTCAGACATAAGAAATCAATTAAATAAACTTATTCAGAACTTTGAAACATGATTACAACAGATCTGTCAGGGGGTGCACAGTGGCCGCTAGTGGTCACTGTTGATCTCCATTGCGGTGTAGTACCTTCCCAGCAGTCTGGGGATTCCGCCAAGCTGACACTAGAGGTCAGTATTGGTTCAGCTATAGGTCGGGACCCTCAGACCATGCGATCGCGCCTGTATTACTTGATTACGGCACGATTGCACACACCTGTCAGTGGCTCTATTTAAAAGCTTGCTTTGGCACCGATAGGCGTCACACCATCGCCTTCGCTCCTTTCAATTCCGCTCACCCCCGTGGCCTCTATGTCAGGTTTTTGCTGAGCTTAGGGCCGCTACAGTTTTTGTTAAGAGACTTTCGGGGGTCTCATTCGCGCTGCTGCTTCGGTCATGGTCGGTGTTAGGGACTTTGGTAGACTGGGCCCGCTTTAGGGGCTCAGCCCGTGTATGAATCTAGAGATTCGGAGGTAATCCAGGGTGTAGTGTTAGTGTAGGGTCAGATCCGGCCGGGTTTTCGCTCCTACCGCCCATTCGCGGCTTCGCTCCGGCATTAAGTGGCTCGCTCGCTTCGGCATTGTCAGCCCCCGCATGTCCCTCACCTGAACCGTCTCCCTCCGTGCTTTTCAGCTCCGGATTCGAGCGGCAGGTTTGTTCCCCGCTCTCGTCCGTGTTATGCGTGTCCGATTCATGCTGAGTCACGCACACAGAACCGTGAATCGCATCGCGCTGTTCTGAGTTTTAGTAGAGAGCGATTTCTAGAGGGAGCTCACTCGCCAAACTTGTTAGTACTCAGCTCGCCACGCTGAGCGCTTTCGGCTTCCTGTTTCGGCTCTCCCCTTATTGAGTTTTCTTTTCCCGATTACTTTTGTAATTTCCTTTTGGTCTTTCGTTTGTTACCTACTACGTGCTTGAATGCTGCCTCGCTTCGAGCGCTGGTCTCGGCCTTATTTGATCCAGAGGGTCCTTCAGTTAATCACGTGTGTGTAAACTGTAGCTGGTGTTTTGGCCCATTCCTCTAGGCAGATCTCCTCTAAAGCAGTGATGTTTTGGGGCAACACAGACTTTCAACTCCCTCCACAAATTTTCTGTGGGGCTGAGGTCTGGAGACTGGCTAGGCCACTCCTTGAAATGCTTTTTAGTGAGCCACTCCTTCGTTGCCCGAGCGGTGTGTTTGGGATCATTGTCATGCTGGAAGACCCAGCCACATTCCATCTTCAACGCTCTCACTGATGGAAGAAGGTTTTGGCTTAAAGTCTCACAATACATGGCCCTGTTCATTCTTCCCTTAACACGGATCAGTCGTCCTGTCCCCTCTGCAGAAAAACAGCCACAAAGCATGATGTTTCCACCCCCATACTTCACAGCAGGTATGGTGCATCTCAGCATTCTTCTTCCTCCAAACACGGCGAGTTGAGTTTTTACCAAAAAGTTCTATTTTGGTTTCATCTGACCACATGATATTCTCCAAATCCTCTTCTGGATCATCCATATGCTCTCTGGCAAACTTCAGACGAGCCTGGACATGTACTGGCTTAAGCAGGGGGGCACGCCTGGCACAGCAGGATCTGAGTCCCTCTCGGCATGGTGTGTTACTGATGGTAGCCTTTGTTTACTTTGGTCCCAGCTCTCTGCAGGTCATTCATCAGGTCCCCTCCCGTGTAGTTCTGGGATTTTTGCTCACCGTTCTCATGATCATTTTGAACCCCACGGGGATGAGATCTTGCGTGGAGCCCAAGATCGAGGGAGATTATCAATGGTCTTGTATGTCTTAGAATTGCTCCCACAGTTGATTTATTTCACACCAACCCTGCTTTGCCTATTGTAGATTCACTCTTCCCAGGCCTGGTGCAAGGACTACAATTTTCAGGCTGTGGACAGGTGTCTTTTATACAGATAATGTTGTCAAACAGGTGCCATTAATACAGGTAACGACTGTGGGACAGAAAGCTTCTTAAAGAAGAAGTTACAGGTCTATGAGAGCCAGAAATCTTGCTTGTTGTGGGTGACCAAATACTTTATTTTCCACCATGATTTACAATTTAATTTTTTTTTAAATCCTACAATGTGATTTCCTGGATTTTTTTCTCATTTTCTCTCTCATAGTTGAAGTGTAGCTTTGATGAAAATGACAGACCTCTCTCATCTTTCTAAGTAGGAGAACTTACACAATCAGTGGCTGACTAAATACTTTTTTGCCCCACTGTACTAAGTGCACTGTCTCTACTTATTTATCAGGAGGAACAGACAGCATGTAGTTCCAATAGCAACCACTACGACAGAAGATGGAATGTCTACAGCACACAAACAGCCACCATAGCAGGAGCTGGTTTCACTAACATCTCAGGAGTCCCCACCCCAACCAACTCTATCCTCAAAATCATCGACCACAGCTCAGACTCAGATAGAGTAGGAATTAAACCCAAGAGGCTGGATTTATAAGAGATAAGAACTTAGAAAAGAAATGATCATGTGTTGAGAGTTATGATCATTTCTGTTAATCTATGATAAAATATTAATGATACGATTAACAAGTTAGAATTAAGAACCTGTTTTAATGCTTGTTACCTTACACACAAACACAAAACACAGTGTAAAAGTGATGATCTTACTCCAGTATCTCCAGGTTACGGTGTGGATTCTCCAGTCCAGCTGAGAGCAGCATCACTCCTGAATCCTGCAAATCATTCTCACTCAGATCCAGATGTTTCAGACTGGAGGAAGGTGAACTGAGAACTGAGGACAGAGCTGCACAACTTTCCTCTTTTAAATTACAACCACACAACCTGAGAGAGAAGTAATTACACACACACACACACACACACACACACACACACACACACACACACACACACACACAACAATGTAATCACATACACATATTAAACTCTAATTCTTTTGATCACATGATCTCTGTTCTCAGGTTCTTCCTAATGATTTATTTTAAAGATGCTCCTGCTTTATCCTTCCAGCATCCATCCTGCTCCAGCTCCACTCTGACTACAGCCAAAATCACAGGTTCGAAACTAAAAACAGTTTAAAAATTACATATTAATTTTATGTAAACATATCTTATAGTAGTCCTACATGACCCATAAATCAAAGCATCCATTTACAGTTGATTAGATTCCATGATAAGAAATCCACATATGTCCATGTTTGCTGTCAGAAATACACAGAAATCCAATTTAACTATAAAACTGCACACTTAGAAAATCAAAATGGTCTTTATTTAATCATTTCTGAGCTGAAGTATCTCTAGATTATGTTGTTTCTTGTTCATTTTAATCATTATTAATTAAAACTAGGCTACCACAGTCCCACCTCCAGAAATTCCTGGTTCGATTCTGACTCCAGACTACATCTGTAACGCGCGCGGACAGGCCGAGACAAACGCAGGCTGAGGAGTAGAGGTAATGCTGTTTATTTATTAATTATACTAGGTTGGTTTGGAGAGAATGTGTTGAGCTAGAGCCAGTCAGGAACCTTGTGGCGTAGCGTGGGAATGAGGGATGAGAGCGATATAAGAAGGGGAGGCTATGGAGATGTGAATGAGAAACAGGTGATACCTAGTAGTCCGGTGATGAGGAACACTGAAGCCTGTGTGTGTGAGGAGCCGAGTCGGTCGTGGGCGTGACAGTACCCCCCCTCGAAGGACCCGCGCAGGCAGGGGCCCGCGAAGAGCCGACGGCCGGGGGTCCCGACGATGACAGACGAGGACGTCCACGAGGCCTGGGGGCCGGACGATCGGGGTGAACAGCATGGAACTCCTGGATGAGGAGTGGGTCCAGGATGTCCTTAGCGTCCACCCAGCAGTTTTCCTCCGGTCCGTAGCCCTCCCAATCTGCCAGATACTGAAGGCGCGAAGCCCTTTGGTGGGAATCCAGGATGCTGCGGACTGTGAAGACAGAGGCGTCGTCCAGCCCGGCAGACGGAGGCTGGTCCGCCGGGGGTGTGTCTGCCAGCAGTCCGGGAATCCATGGCTTGAGGAGGGAGACGTGGAAAGTCGGACAGATCCTGAGATGAGAGGGTAGGTCAAGACGGTAAGAGACTGGGTTAACTTGTCTGATAATTTTGAAAGGCCCCAAAAACCATGGAGTAAACTGTGTACTTCCCTGGGTGCGATGGAGGTCCCGCGAGGAAAGCCAGACCCGATCCCCTGGGCTGCAGGCGGGAGCGGGGAGCCGGAGCCGGTGCCGGTCAGCATGCCTCTGGCAGCGGCGGATGGCTCGGTCAATGCGCTGGTGGACTTGGCTCCATATCTCTTCGCTGCGGCGAAACCAATCGTCAACCGCCGGGGCATCGGAAGCGGCGGAATCCCACGGGACAAAGGGCGGTTGGAACCCCAGGACGCACTGAAAGGGTGTGAGACCGGTGGTGGAATGACGGAGGGAGTTCTGGGCTATCTCCGCCCAGGGAAGAAACTGACTCCAGTCCCGTGGGTTGTGTGAGCAGTAAGCTCGCAAAAACTTCTTTAGCTCCTGGTTGACGCGCTCGCACTGACCGTTGGATTCGGGATGGTAGCCGGACGACAGACTCACCGAGGCACCCAGCTTCTCCACAAACGCTCTCCAGACAGCGGAGGTGAATTGAGGTCCTCTGTCAGATAGAATGTCCTCCGGAATGCCGAAGAAACGGAAGACAGATTCAAAGAGGCACTCCGCCGTCTGAAATGCAGAGGGGATCTTGCTCAGTGGGATGAAGCGCACTGCCCTGGAGAAGCGATCAATCACAGAGAGGTTGGCGGTGTTACCGTTGGAGAGAGGGAGGTCCGTGACGAAGTCAATGGCTATGTGAGACCATGGCCAGTGCGGAGTCGGCAGGGGAAGGAGCAGTCCCGACGGAAGAGTGCTTGGAATTTTACTTTGCGCGCAGACGCTGCAAGAGGCCACAAAGCGGTGGATGTCTCGGCGCATGTTGTTCCACCAGTAACGGGCTGCCAAAAGGTAGTGAGTACGGGTCTCCCCTGGGTGGCCTGAGCAGAGAGAGACATGGGCCCAAGTTATGAGTCGGTCACGGAGCTCCGGTGGAACGAACTTCTTGCCCTCAGGGCACTCTGATGGGATGCATGTTCGAGTGAGGCTGGCATCAAGATCTTGTTCGAAATCCCATTGGACAGCGCCCAGCACGCAGGAAGCCGGTAGAATAGGCTCGGGGACCTCCAAGGCAGCGGAGGCGGGGACGAGGCTGCGCGAGAGAGCGTCGGCTTTGGAATTTTTGCTCCCGGGCCGATAAGTGATGGAGAACGCAAAGCGCGCAAAGAAGAGGGACCAGCGGGCTTGGCGTGCGTTCAACCGCTTGGCAGTGCGGAGGTATTCCAGGTTTTTGTGGTCGGTGAATACAGAGAAAGGGGGTTTGGAGCCCTCCAGCCAATGCCTCCATTCCTCCAAGGCCAGCTTGATGGCCAGCAATTCGCGATCTCCTACGTCGTAGTTCCGCTCCGCTGGTGAGAGCTTGTGTGAGTAGACCGGGTGTAACTTAGGAGGGTTGCCCAGACATTGAGACAGAACTGCCCCGATGCCCACGGATGACGCGTCAACCTCTAGAACAAAGGGGTGGTCTGGGTCGGGATGACCCAGAACTGGAGCTTGAGTGAACGCCGCTTTTTTGGGGGCGGTGAATGCCTGTTCGGCCTCCAGAGTCCAGCGCAGAGCACGGGGCTGCCCCGCAGTAGGGACGTGAGGGGTGCTGCCGTCCGACTGAAGTCTCGGATGAAGCGCCGATAGAAATTGGCAAAGCCGAGGAAGCATTGGAGATCCTTGACTGATGTGGGCGCAGGCCAGGAGAGGACCGCCGAGACTTTGGAATCGTCCATAGCCATGCCTGTGGGAGAGATGATGTACCCCAGATAGCGGACTGTCTGCGTGTGGAATTCACAATTCTCCGCCTTTACTCTGAGGTGATGTGAGTGGAGCCTTTCCAATACCTGGCGAACGTGGATGGTGTGTGTCGAAATCGGGTGAGAATACCAAGATGTCATCAAGGTAGACTAACACATAACGTCCAGCATGTCCCAAAGGACGTCGTTAACAAATGCCTGAAAGACCGAGGGTGCGTTGGCCAGTCTGAAAGGCATCACCAAATATTCATAATGACCTGAGCTGGTGCTGAAGGCTGTCTTCCATTCGTCCCCCTCTCTCATACGGATCAGGTTGTATGCATTCCTGAGATCTAACTTGGTGAACCACTGAGCGTTGCGGAGCAACTCGAGGGACGCCGGCACCAGGGGGAGCGGGTAGGCATACCTGCGAGTGATGAGGTTGAGCTGGCGATAATCTGTGGTGGGACGTAACCCTGAGTCTTTCTTGGGGATGAAGAAAAAGCCCACAGAGACAGGCGAGGTGGATGGGCGAATGAAGCCCAGGCCTAGATATTCAGTGACGTATTCCTGCATAGCTTTCTCTTCCGTCGGTGAGAGAGGATACAGCCGCGCTTTGGGCAGCTGAGCGTCAGGAACGAGGTCTATGGCACAGTCATAGGATCTATGAGGCGGGAGAGGCGCCGACGTGCCATCTCCAAACACAGGTGCCAGATCCAGGTACTTGCGAGGCACGCCTGGAGGGAGGGACGACGGACCGGAGATCGGGAGAGAACTGATCTGAAGTGCTGGGCGACGCAGGCAGTGGGTTTGACATTTAGGAGACCAGCGGGCAATGTCCCGAGCGGACCAAGAGATGTGAGGGTCGTGGAGACGAAGCCAAGGGAGG
Organism: Ancistrus triradiatus; assembly: GCA_025084515.1. Lineage (NCBI taxonomy): Eukaryota > Metazoa > Chordata > Actinopteri > Siluriformes > Loricariidae > Ancistrus > Ancistrus triradiatus. The sequence goes on from JAJAGP010001012.1 coordinate 187,159, forward strand.
CCGAGCATGATTTGATGCGCAAGAGAGGTAACGGGAAGCAGAGCAATAGACTCCTCATGGGTGGCGCTGATGGAGAGGTGCACCAAGACAGTGATGCGAGTGAGCAGTCCCGACCCAAGCGGCTGTCCAGTAGCTGTAGTAATCCGCCGGGCCACGGGGAGTGTGGTGCAGGGGATCTTCCATCTGGTGATGATGTGGTCCGCGATGAAGTTCCCCTGGTCGCCATAGTCAATCATGGCTGTGAGGAGGACATCGGTGTCAGCAATTCGCAAACGAACAGGCAACGTAAACGAAAGAATTACAGGGGTCAGACTCACCCGGGGTGTACATGCCGTTGGCTTGGCACGCACAGCAGAGGGCTCGTGAGATGGAGCGAGGTTGCAATCAGGCCAAAGGTGATGGTCGGATCCACAGTAACAGCAGAGCCCCATGGCGAAGCGACGGCGGCATTCCGCTAAGGAAAGGCGAGCGTCCGTGACCTCCATGTCCTCCGGTGGTGGTGACGGGTCCCGAACCACTAGTGCGGAAGGAGAGCGCTGGGCTGTGGGCGGCCTGGTCTCGAGGAGTTGGTCCAGGCGGATGGCGAGAGCGATGAGATCCTCCAATGTGAGGTCGAGGTCACGTCCTGCCAGTTCCCTCTGAAGACCGAGACGCAAGCCTTGGTGGAAAGCAGTGAGGAGCGCTGGTGGGTTCCAGCCACTCTGCGCCACTAGCGTGCGGAACTGAAGGGCGTACTCAGCTGCCGAGCGACGTCCTTGGCGGAGATGAAGCAACAGTTCTTCGGCTGAGCGACCCTGTCTCGGATGTTGGAACACAGAGCGAAATGAAGACAAGAAGCGGTCATAGTCCCTCGCCTCTGCTCCTTGTTGAGACCAGACAGCAGTGGCCCAATCCAGGGCACGGTGAGAGAGGAGAGAGATCACAAAAGCTATGCGGGCCGTATCCGAGTCAGGTGGCAAGTGGACAAAGTACAGTTCACACTGAAGCAAGAAGCCCTCGCAACGATTCGGGTCGCTGTCAAACTTATCCGGCAAGGCGACCTTGTAGGGCGATGCACGAGATGGACTAGGAGGAAGCGGAACCGCTGCTGGATGAAACAGGGGGCGGCAGTAGCTGTGACTCCCGCTGGGAAAGCTCTCCGACCGTGGGGACCAGGGAGCCGAGTGAGCGCTGGTTGACCGCCAGAAGAGTGACGGCGCCGGCGACCTCCTGCAGCTGAAGTCCGGTGAGTTGATGTTCCAGGCCCAGGCTAGGGCCGAGATTGGATCCTGCAGCCGCTGCCTCCATGCAGGCTACGCCAACTGTAATGCGCGCGGACAGGGCGAGACAAACGCAGGCTGAGGAGTAGAGGTAATGCTGTTTATTTATTAATTATACTAGGTTGGTTTGGAGAGAATGTGTTGAGCTAGAGCCAGTCAGGAACCTTGTGGCTAGCGTGGGAATGAGGGATGAGAGCGGTATAAGAAGGGGAGGCTATGGAGATGTGAATGAGAAACAGGTGATACTTAGTAGTCCGGTGATGAGGAATGCTGAAGCCTGTGTGCGTGGGGAGCCGAGTCGGTCGTGGGCGTGACAACATCTGTGTGGAATTTGCATGTTCTCCTGGTATTCCAGTTTCCTCCCACATACCAAAATACATGCATTAGGTTAACTGGTCTCTCTAAATTGCCCCAGTTTGAGTGCTTGATGAGTGCAGTTGTAATCTTGCTTATGTCATGGATATATCCATCAATACTGACACGATAGTAATAACAAAAGTATAATAAGTAAACATATTAATAATAATACAGCAACCAAGTGGTTATAAAAAGTGTTAGGATCGGGGGATAAACGTTCCCCTCGCGATCGTCTTTACAAAAGGATGCTGAGCTGATTCTTAGCCTTGTCCTTTCCTCTCCACGTCCATGCCATGCGACTGCTAGCGTTTTCACAGCCAAGTCAAGTCAAGTCAAGTCAGATCTATTTATATAGTGCTTTTTACAATGGAGCATTGTCTCAAAGCAACTTTACAAGTTTAGATTATCTCCTAATAACTACGTCCATTCCCAAATTGAGCAAGCCTAGGGCAACAGTGGCAAGGAAAAATTCCCTGAGTGTTATAGGAAGAAACCTTGGGAGGACCAAGACTCAAAAACGGACCCAACCTCCTTGGGCGGCGTAGATGATAAATCTAAGAGCGAAACTAAAGTCATGGAGTCAAAGTTCGAATAAAATGTGAAGTATGCACATCGGCATTAAGTGTCCCGAGTATGGTGGGGCTGGAGCTGATGATGGAAGCAGCTTGAGTGGAGCTGCAGCAGATGAACATCATGTGTGGGGCTGGAACTGGCACCGGAACACAGCTCGGAGAGAAAATGGATATGGATTATGGATTAAGAGCACAGTGTCTATTAACAATCACTGATGCCATGTGTAGCATGGCATGAGCATGACCCCGGCAGCATTAGCTATAGAAGCATAGCTAGAAAGAGGAGAACTGGTAGGTAACACAGCCAAGAGGAATCACATGAGACATTGGCAACCCCAGAGGAGGCAGAAGACAGCAACCCAACGTCTCTGATCACCATAAGACTCTATGACTATGAACCCCCAGCTCTGCCCTTATTCTAAGGCAAGGATGCATGAGTCAAGATCACGAGGACCGAAGCCCAGTTCAGCCAGACCGCCCACTCGACACTCCCGACTAGCGAACAAGGCAGGCAGGCCAGACATGACTCCAGACTCCGGCCCCAGTGACCCAAGCCATGCATCCCGGTCTAAATCTAGTCAAAAGCCAGCGCAAATAGGTATGTCTTTAGCCTAGACTTAAAACTTTGGAGAGTGTCTGAGTCTCGAACGAAAGTGGGAAGTAGTCCATGAGTTGCCATGTATGAGGAAAGGGCCTTCCCCCAGCTGTGACTTTTTTAATCTAGGAAACTAAAAGGGAAGTCCTGCCACCCTGCGAACGAAGTAGACGAGTGGGATTGTAAAAACTCTAAGAGTTCACTCAGATTAATGTGGGGCCAGGCAATGTAGAGCTTTATAAGTTATAGAAGTATTTTGTAATCAATGTGGAATTTAACTGGTAACCAGTGCAGTGATGATAGAACAGGAGTGATATGATCAAATTTTCTAGTTCGAGTTAGCACTCGGGCAGCTGCATTCTGAACTAACTGAAGTTTATTTATAGATTTACTAGAGCATCCAGTAAGTAAGGCGTTACAGTAATCCAGCCTTGAGGTTATAAACGCATGAACCAGTTTCTCTGCAACATTAAAAGAGATAGCATTAGCATCATTAGCGATATTACGTAATTGAAAGAAAGCAATTCGAGTGATGCTGCTAATGTGTGCATCAAAGGGGAGATCTGAATCAAATGTGACCCCTAAGTTTTTTACAGACGGACTGGGCAATACTGGACAGCCATCTAGATTTAGGATAGATGTAGCCAACCTGTCTCTCACAGCCTTGGGTCCCACTAACAGAACCTCAGTTTTATCTGAGTTAAGTAAGAGAAAATTAAATAACATCCAAACTTTTATTTCCTTTACACAATCCTCGATTTTGTTGATTGTCCGGCCAAGCACTGACCCCTGAGGCACGCCATACTTCACTTTTGAGAGCTTAGACCTTAGATTATTTATATGAACAAATTGGTACCAGTTGGTAAAGTAGGATTTAAACCAAGAAAGTGCTGATCCCTTAATACCTACAGTATTTTCTAGTCTGTTTAATAAAACATCATGATCTATAGTGTCAAATGCTGCACTTAAATCTAACAGAACAAGAAAAGAAACACATCCCTTATCTGAGCACATTAACAAGTCATTTAGTACCCTAATTAATGCTGTTTCAGTACTATGATGGGGCCTGAAGCCAGACTGAAATGTTTCATAAATTTCATTCCTTTGGAGATAACTGCAGAGCTGCTGATAGATGGCTTTTTCTAAGATTTTGGACAGAAATGGTAGATATGAAATTGGTCTATAATTAAATATCACACAAGGGTCAATATTGGCTTTTTTAATCAGTGGTTTGATAACAGCTGACTTAAAGGATTTGGGCACATAACCAAAGGTAAGGGATGAATTTAAAATAACTAACAGTGGCTCTATAATACTAGGTAATACTTGTTTGAGTAAACGTGTAGGAATTGGATCTAATAAACATGTTGATGACTTAGACGAGCTGATCAGTGCGGATAGTTCAGTAATAGTAATTGGGGTAAAAAATTCTAGGCTTGATTTACAGCTCATTAAACAGATGTCTTCACTAGTGCTGCACCTGGAAGGTTGCTGAATAGTTTAGTGATGTGATGAGCATCGAGTTTTATGCCTAATGTTTTCTATTTTATCATTAAAGAAAGTCATGAAATCATTACTGTTAAAATTACACAGAATGGGAGAATCACTTTCTGTGGGGTTTTCTGTTAATTTGGAGACTGTATTAAAGAGAAATCTTGGATTATTCTTATTTTTCTCTATGATTGAGGAGACTTATGTCGCCACTCGCGCACTAGGCGCCACGTTGTTTGCTTTGAGGTATGAGTGTAGTCATTATACCATGGTGCTAGCCTTTTTTCCCTAATGGGTTTGACCCTAGCAGGAGCAATCATATCCAGGGTTGAGCAAAACACACTTTCTAATTGGTCATTTACACACTCAAGATGATCGGGCTCCATAAGTGTATTATATTTTAAGTCTGGTAGGTTTTTAATAAACGCAGCTGGAGTAGCAGATGTGATAGTGCGCTTGGTGTGATAACGAGGCAGAGGGATTTTATTTATTAGAGATAGCTCAAATACTAAAAGATAATGATCTGAAATCAAATCACTTTGTGGGAAAACATCAAGGCTATCTATATTGATACCAAATGTTAATATTAGATCTAATGTATGATTACAGCGGTGGGTTGGTCCCATCACATTCTGAGTGATGCCCATGGATTCTAAGATGGACTCGAAAGCAATTTTAAGTGGACCACTTAAGCTCTTTGTCAAAAATTGTGGGCTATGCCTCCCCCCCGAACATTAGGGACGAGGGCAATTAGCATGGGACTGTATCCAGGAGGTGAGGCCTTTCATTTAAGGGGCTAAAATATAATCAGGTCTATCGAAGTCCAGTGAGACAGAGAACGGTAAAAAAGTTATCGTGATAATTCATTTTTGCAATCCCAAAGGCTTGTTGGTTTACAAGTGAATCTAATGTTAAGAAATCCTAGCTTTAGTCTAATGTTGTTATTTCTTTGGAGCTACTGTGTTATTTACTAATGGACGTTATTAAAACAGGACTTTTGAGGAGCGTTTACGGTTTAGTGCAGTGCGGGAACAGGACAACAGTTCAATAATGGGGTTCTTGGTGACGGTGCATGGTTACCAGCAGACAGTTGGTTAGCCGGTCTTCTGCTGCCTGGACCCCTGCTCTGGATAATCAGCCCATAAACCAATCGGGCCAGAAGTCAAGTCAAGTCAAGTCAGCTTTATTTATATAGCACTTTTTACAATGGAGCATTGTCTCAAAGCAACTTTACAAGTTTAGATTATCTCCTAATAACTACGTCCAATCCCAAATTGAGCAAGCCTTGGGCGACAGTGGAAAGGAAAAACTTCCTGAGTGTTATAGGAAGAAACCTTGGGAGGACCAAGACTCAAAAAGGGACCCAACCTCCTTGGGCGGCGTAGATGATAAATCTAAGAGCGAACTACAGTCATGGAGTCAAAGTTCGAATAAAATGTGAAGTATGCACATCGACATTAAGTGGCCCGGGTATGGTGGGGCTGGAGCTGATGACGGAAGCAGCTTGAGTGGAGCTGCAGCGGATGAACATCATGTGTGGGGCTGGAACTGGCACAGGAACACAGTCGGAGAGAAAACCGAAAATGTAATTAGGTTATGATTAAGAGCCACAGTGTCTATAACAATCACGATGCCATGTGTAGCATGAGACCCTGCCAGCATTAACTATAGCCAGCATAACTAGAAAGGGAGAACTGGGAGGTAAACAAGCCACGAGGATCTCACGAGGACATTGGAAACCCCAAGGGGAGGCAGAAGACAGCAAACCCAACGTCTGCTGATCACCATAAGACTCTTTGGCTATGAACCCCCAGCTCTGCCCTTATTCTAAGGCAAGGATGCACAAGTCAAGATCACGAGGACCAAAGCCCAGTTCAGCCAGACCGCCCACTCGACACTCCCGGCTAACGGACAAGGCAGGCAGGCCAGACATGACTCCAGACTCTGGCCCCAGTGACCCAAGCCATGCATCCTGGTCTAAATCTAGTCAAAAGCCTGTGTAAATAGGTATGTCTTTAGCCTTAAGACTATGGGCAATGTTGCAGGAGATGAGAGCAGCACCCTCCCGAGTGGGATGTACACCGTCCCATCCTAAAAGGCCAGGCTTACCCTCAAAGGCTGTCCAGTTGTCTATATAGCCCACGTTGTTTTCAGAGCACCACTTGGACAGCCAACAGTTTAACCTGCTGTAGGCTTGGTCACCTCGCTGCATTGGGATGGGGCCAGAGCACACTACCTCATCGGACATCGCCTTCACCACCCTAACCACCTCTACAAAATTAGCCTTAGTAACCTCTGACTGACAAAGGCGTATATCATTAGCCTCTACATGAATAACTATCCTAGAGAATCTGCGGCTCTCGTGTTCACTAAGACTCGTTACAATGTCCGGCACTCTGGCTCCCGGGATACATGTAACTCTAGCTGCTGGTCTCCCTAAAGGGGCAGCTAGTTTCATGTGTCGTAAAATAGAGTCACCTATGACCAGAGCTCTTTCAACAGGCTGCTCAGTGGGTGCATCACTGTGGAGGGCAAACCTGTTGGACACGTGAACAGGTAAAGAGTGTTGCTCTCAAGGACTAGCCTCACGATTACGTCGCCGAACCGTCACCTACTTGCCCTGCTGCGAGGGCTCTGCCGGGGTGGGGCACTAACTTCACCTGTGGCATCCAGATCTGCTAAGCTAGAAGCTGAGCTAGCCTTTGCTAATGTCTGGATGCGCACCTCTAAAACTACAGTCTTCTCTGTCAGACTAGCTACAAGCCTACACCTATCACAAATAAAATTTACACTAATGACGGAGGAAGAATAGCTAAACATGCCACACTCGGCACAGGGAACAAGCGCAGCAGAAGCCATGTTAGTACAATTAATGAATTAAAGGTACTTAGCTTCGGGTGGTGTTGTGGGGTGCCAAGTGAAGATATCGTTCAGCCGATGGTCCAGTGCAATGCTCGATTAAGGCGTTAATACAAGTTAAGTTAATACAAAACGTCACAAAAAAACTAAGTCTCAGAAAGAAGGTGGGAAAAGGATGTAAAAAAGTTATAAAAACACACACTACTGCAAAAGAAGACACAACTCTGGTAATTAGCTAATGGCTAATGACTGCCGGTATACCTGTAAAGTTACAAAATAACGATTAGAGGCAAAAAAAATAATCCGCCGGTACGAGAAGAAAATGATTAAGATGTTGTAAAAACGTACTATATATACGATTATATACGATACAGATGCGATCGGGAATTAAAATAGTTCAAAGGTAATAAACTGCTAACAGCTACAAAACAGCGCAGCCGAGGAAGAACCGGCGTGAGAGCCCAAGAAGTGCTTGCCCTAAACTGAAATCTATGCCCTAATGTTACCAGACAGCATTAGACTGCCAGACTGCATACCTCTGTCCCTGTACAAAAGAACATCGCTCAATAACGTGAAAAGTAGCTATGTGAGAGCTGGTAAAGATCACTATGCCGCAACAACCTGTGTGGGCTACAAAGGGTACATATATAGCCCCAATAACAGGTGTCGCCACCTTTGCGCATTACCACCTCAGGGCTGGAGCATGCACAATTGTGCTGAGCGTGCTCACGCCACCATAGTGAGTCATCGCTGACCTCCAGCGTCACAAGCCAGGGTCAGCGTGACTGATAACACAAAGAAAGAGCAAATATGATAATAAATTAAATTATTCAAAACATTAAATAAGTAAAACTAAAAGTTATAGAACAAGACAAATAATCAAATCAAAGAATGTGAACATGTCTTAAATAAAATGTTAAATAAAATCTAAAGTAAAATATCAAGAAAGCAAGGAGATACAAATGAATGCTACAAAAATGAAAGCTAAGATCGAAAACGGAAAAAAAAACCCACAAAAAATAAATTGTTTATATTTATGCTTTTGTAACTCAAAAAAAAAAGTAGATCAACTTAAAATTATAAATAACACTCACTGAAATAATAAACTGAACACAAGGTTCCTCTATCAGGATAAACCCATTAAATAAAGATCCTGTTTGTAGATCTTACTACTATTAGTCAGGTTCATCTGGATCAGCTCAGATTTCTTGCTTTCTGAAGTGAGATAATAAAAGAGATACCAATAGGACTCTGAACTAACAGGACTCACCTTAATATCTCCAGGTTACATTGTGGATTCTCCAGTCCAGCAGAGAGCAGCATCACTCCTGAATCCTGCAGCTTATTGTTACTCAGGTTCAGATGTTTCAGACTGGAGGAGTTTGAACTGAGAACGGAGTACAGAGTTGCGCAACTTTCCTCTGTTAGATTACACTCACTCAACCTGAGAGAGAAATAATTACACACACACACACACTTATGTAATCTTCACTCTAGCTTATTAACTACTTGTAAAAGATCTACAAATCTACAAATCCAAACTCCCTCTGGTTCTTACGTTTTAGTTTAGTCCACTCCCTGAACTCAACCTGCTGCACTGCAGTCGCTCTGGTTGTTGCTTCTCATTGATCTGAGCTTATCTGATTGTTGAAATGAATCATATTGTGTTTTCACTACTGATTTGTCTGGTGTTTCTGCATCTTGGGTTACTATAAAAATTACCTGTGGGATCCTTGGATCCCACCTAACAGAACGATCTGGCCACTATGGAAAATGCCGATTCACAGTCAGCAAACCCATTGCATATTAGTATGGCACTCAATCGGCAGGAGGCCTGGTTGCCAGAGCATGACAGATTATTAAGTACCTTGCTTAAAACTAATAAGCTCCTCAGTAATCAGGTTGCTAGTCTTACTGGTAAAATTAACCATCTCTCTCTGAAATCTTCTCAGGCACCCAACCCTAGCCCCACTACCATGAGCCAGTCATCCCCAGTCTCCGAAGGCACCGTGGAGTCCACATCCTCTCTGCTGTGCCTGCCTCCAGGGCTTCACCATGCAACCCTCGGGCTGAGGAGTCTGTGGACTTCTCCAAGGTGCCCTGGCATTATTACAATCTTCATGAAGCCTTCAGTAATGACTGTGCCAAAAGTCTGCCTCCTCATCGGCCTTATGATTGCTTTATCAACTTGCTCCCAGAGTAACCCTTGCCTACCATTTGACTATTCAATCGCTCCTGTGGAGGGAGGCCATGGAGGAATACCTTGCGGACTGCCTGGCGACCGGATTTATTAGACCCTCCACACCTCCCCTTGGGGCCATTTTTTTCTTTGTCACCAAGAAGGATAGAACTCTCCGGCCCTGCATCGATTATCAAAGCCTAAATGAGATAACAAAGCATAACAAGTATCCTCTCCCGCTCATCTCTTTAGCCTTTGATCTCCTGCAGGGAGTCGCAGTGTTTTTCAAGTTTTTCAACCTGTGCAACGCCTACCACCTCGTATGTATTAAGAAGGTGGATGAGTGGAAGACCACATTCAACACTCCTCTCAGGCACTTCGAATACAGAATCATGTCCTTCTGACTTACTAATGCCCCAGAGGTCTTCCAGGTCGACTCCAGGTAGTATGTGGCTGCATTGCGCCACCTGTGCTCGGAGCAAATCCTCCCACCAGCTTTCTGCTGGGCTTCTGCAGCCTATCCCCATCCCTGGCTGCCCATGGTCTATGGCACATTGCCATAGACTTTGTCAAGGGCCCAACTGCAAGAAGGTCATCCTAACCGCCATCGACACATTCTCCAAGGCAGTCCACCTTATTGCTCTTCCAAAACTCCCCATGGCCCTTGAGACGGCTGACATGTTGTTTGACCAACTCTTCAAAATCCATGGGATTACTGCGGATATAGTCTCGGATCAGAGGCCCTAGTTCACCTTGCAGGCCTGCAAGGCCTTTGGGGCCACCGTCAGTCTCACCTCGGGCTTCCATCCCCAGTCGAATGGGCAAGCAGAATAGACCAATCAAGAAACTGAAGCCACCCTGTGCTGCCTATCGGCGAAGGGCCTGTCAAAATGGAGCTTCCACTTAGCCTGGGCAGAGTACACCCACAACACCCTGACCAACTCCGCCATCGGCCTATCTCCCATCGAGGCTTCACTGGGGTACCAACCCCCACTCTTTCCAAGCCTGGAGGCCAACCTGGCAGTCCCTTCTGTCCTTCACCATATGTGCCACTACCAGAAGACATGGTAGTCGATCAGGACTGCCCTCCTCAAGGCCCGTGGTGCCACCCAGTGCTCAGCCAACCACCGTCGGAGACCTGGCCCTACATACACTCCGTCCAAACTGTCTGGCTCTCGGCATATAACATTCCCCTGCATGTTGAGTCCAGGAAGTTGGCACCCCGGTATATCGGTCCCTTCCTGATCGATAAGATAACTAACCCCACTTCTGTTCATTTAAAACTCCCCAGACACATGCACATTCACCCCACCTTCCATATTTTGCAAATCAAGCTGGTTTTCTCCTTGGGCCTCCTTTGCTCTGGTCCTGACTTCGTTTCTGTTGGGTATTGCTCTATTCCCTCAGTCCCTTACATTTGCCATGGTTTTGTTTTGGATTTACGAGTGCGGCGGGCTTGTGTGTGTATGCTTGCTTTCTTAAGAGATTTATTGGCTATCACTGACCACAGCTCAGACTAAAGAAAAGTTAAAGAAAAGTTAATGTGTTGAGAGATTTGGTCATTTCTGTTAATCTATACTAAAATATTGATGATAAAATTAAGTTAAAATTAAGAACAAGCTTTAATACTTGTTACATTACACACAAACACAACACACAGTGAAAGTGATGATCTTACTCCAGTATCTCCATGTTACAGTGTGGATTCTCCAGTCCAGCAGAGAGCAGCATCACTCCTGAATCCTGCAGCTTATTGTTATTCAGGTCCAAATGTTTCAGACTGGAAGAGGTTGAACTGAGAACTGAGGACAGAGCTGCACAACTTTCCTCTGTTAGATTACAATGATACAACCTGAGACAGAAATAATCACACACACACCCACACATACAGAGCACAATGTAATCACATACATACATATGTTGAACTCTAACGAAAATGCACCAGTGTGTGTTTAATGAGTGCAGTTGTAATGTTGCTTCTGTCATGGATATAGCCAGATACTGACATGTTAATGAATAAATAAAAAAAAAAAAATAATAATAATAATAATAATAATAATAATAATATAGTTATTATACAAAGAAAAGGTAAATATGATTATACATTCAATTATTAAAAATATAATAAATTAAACAAAGTTATACAACAACAAAAATAAACAAAAAAAGGACAAATATTTTAATTTAGAGTATAAATTAAAATGTCAAGAACGCAAGAAGATACAAATGAGGGCTACAGGAATGAAAGCCAAAACAGGAGGAAAAAAAACAAATAAATAAATGATGTATTCGTAACTCAAATTAGATAAACTTAAAGTATAAACAAAACTCAGTGTACTAATAAATATTAACATAAAAAAAGATTAAAGATCAAAAACAGTAAATAAAAATGTATTACATTTAATTAAACCATCTACTAATTAAAGAACGATATAATTAATTGATTCTTATGTTACTTAACAGATTAACAGATTAATCACTCACAGAGCTTTTCTGGATGCTTTCACCACTGGCAGCAGCTTCAGAAGAAATTCATCTGATCTGTAATATTTCCTCAAATCAAACTCATCCAGCTTGTCCTCTGAGTTCAGCAGCACAAACACCAGAGCTGCCCACTGAGCAGGAGAGAGACTGACTCCTCGAAGACTGCTGCCGTTTCCTCCTCTGTTCAGGTAAGTTTGAACTTCCTGTTCTAGAGACTGATCATTCAGTTCATTCAGACAATGGAACAGATTGATGGATTTCTCTGGAGAGAGATTTTCACTGAGCTTCTGCTTGATGTATTGAACTGTTTCCTGTTTGCTGTAAGAGCTACTTCCTCTCTGTGGTAGGATGCCTCGTAAGAGAGTCTGATTGGACTCCAGTGAGAGACCCAGGAGGAAGCGGAGGAAAAGGTCCAGGTGTCCATTCTCACTCTGTAAGGCCTTGTCCACTGCACTCTTCAGGAACTCAGGCATGGTTGAGTTGGTAAATAGATCAGACAGATCAAAGGTTTGTGGTTCTGTTTCTGTTTTGATGATGAAGGTCAAAAATGCAAATAAAGCAGCCAGAAACTCCTGAACACTCAGATGTACAAAGCTGAAGACCTTCCCCAGATGCAGTCCAAACTCCTCTCTGAAGATCTGGGTGCAGATTCCTGAGTACACTGATGCTTCTCTCACATCAATGCCACACTCTCTCAGGTCTTCCTCATAGAAGATCAGGTTTCCTTTCTCCAGCTGTTGGAAAGCCAGTTTTCCCAGAGCCAGAATGCTCTCTCTGCTCTGCTCAGGATCCAGCTCATATTTCCCATGGTACTTTTGGTCCTTGTGTTTGATCTGAAAGATCAGGAAGTAGGTGAACATTTGAGTCAGAGTTTTGGGGATCTCTGCACCTTCTGCTTCATCCAGCATTCTCTCTAGAACAGAGGCTGAAATCCAGCAGAAGACTGGAATGTGGCACATGATGTAGAGGCTTCTAGAGGACTTCATGTGGCTGATGACTTGATTGGCCAGTTTCTTATTACTGATCCTCTTCCTGAAGTACTCCTCTTTCTGAGGATCACTAAACCCTCGTACCTCTGTTACCTGATCTACACACTCCGGAGGGATCTGATTGGCTGCTGCTGGTCGAGAGGTTATCCAGAGGAGAGCAGAGGGAAGCAGATTCCCCATGATGAGGTTCGTCAGCAGAACATCCATTGAGGCTGATTCTGTTACATCACACAATCTCTCATTGTTCTGGAAATGTAGAGGAAGTCGACACTCATCCAGACCATCAAAGATAAACAAAACTTTATAGAAATCACAGCTTATTGATTGCAATTCTTTAATTTCTGGGAAAAAGTGATGAAGAAGTTTCATCAAACTGAGATTTTCCTGATGGATCAAATTCAGCTCTCTAAAAGGAAGTGGAAACATGAACATGATGTCCTGATTTGCTCTTCCTTCAGCCCAGTCCAGAATGAACTTCTGCACCGAGACTGTTTTTCCAATGCCAGCAACTCCTTTAGTCAGCACACTTCTGATGGACTTGTCTTTAAAGAGCTCGTTACATTTGATGGGATTCTCCTGTGTTGCTGGTCTTCTCGATGCTGTCTCAATCTGTCTGACCTCATGTTCATTATTGATCTCTCCACTAAAGCCCTCTATGATGTAGAGCTCTGTGTAAATCTCATTCAGAAGAGCTGAGCTTCCATGCTGGGAGATTCCTTCAGTAATTCTTTTATATTTCTCTTTCAGTTTGGATTTGAGTTTTTTCTGAGACACTGGGATAATTATCTCTAATAAACAGAATAGAAATATACAGATCTTACTGCATGAACATTAAGCAAAATATAACATTTAATATTCTTATAAAATATTCTTTACTAAATTACATTTACCTGTTCAGTAACATTAATAGATCCTTAAAGATAAAGCTATCTGAGCATCTCTATGAGCTACTGCTTCCTATAAACTTTATTAATTAGGATGTGAATAAGTGATTAAAAACTGATGGTAGATGAAGAGCTATGATAAGTATGGATCAGTTTTTTTCTCCAAAGTTCCTCTAATGCAGTATTTCCATTATTCAGAGCTCTTACTCTGCTGCAGTGTGTTAGCGAGCTCTGTCTGCTTCAGGTTCTTCAGGACATGCAGTGTGATCTTCAGTGCCCCCTCTCTTACACTGATCAGATCTTCCTCCTCCTCCAGCTGCTTCTCAGAGCATGATGGGTAATCTGTACTCAATATTTTTTTGTACCTCTTCAGCTCATTATGTAACAGAGTAATGACTTCATACTCCAGTTCCTGGTGAGAAAGAAACAGACACATGTAACGAAATGCAACTACACTTTAAATTGATTAATTTAACGGGGCACCACCAGATCATTTGTTGCTGGTGGATCCGGAAAACCAGCTACAAAGGGGAAAAGCAAAATTGATCAGGAAGTCGATATGGGCGACTTCAATCTAGGTCTGAACAGTGAATTCAAAGTTATTTTTCTCAACCTTTGATTGAATGAAACTATCTCACACAAAGCAGTAAATTCAAATATAACACAAACTGGACCATATGTCACTATACTAAAAAGTTACCAAATAGACATGAAAATACATGAGAAATCAGTGACATGCATATATATATATATATATATATATCATTATATATAGGTGTATGAAGAATGTCCCCAATCAAATTCCTTGTATGAGATAGATAAGTACGTATGGGTGTGTGTTTGGACTCTTTATGAAGCAGTTCTCATGTGTTTTCTAACTGAGTGGTCCATGCGAAGATAATCTGTTTCCAACAAAAGTTAATGCTACTATTAAAAATATGTCTTTAAAAAGAAAGGCTAAAGTCCCTGTGTCATAAATTCCAGGGCTGTCCTTCACGGCTCCTTCCTGTCTTGATAAGGGTTGCAAAAGTGAGTTTGTGGGGAGGCATCGTTATTTTTCTTTGCAACAGTTAGACCAGGCTCCCCCTAGAAATGGGGAAGTCTGTGGTCTGGAATGTCAGAAACCCCTTTTAAGACTAACACATTGACTTAGTTTACGATTGCGAGATGCAGGGGTTATCTGGCCGTGAAGCCAGATCCTCAAATTTTGTTGTTGGTTTGAGAAAGAGGTTGGTTGGTGTGGCCATTACTCTGTGGAGAGTCGGTCCAGATGGTGTCCTTTTGCATTCCAAAGTGTCGTAATGTTTGTGACTTGATGGAGAGGTTGTAGATCGAGCGTAACCAGATTTCTAATGACTGTAAATCCAACTATGGACGCTACACACAGATCAGAATGTTATTAAGATTGCTGACTGTGTGTCAGAGTCCTGTTTTGGTTCTGTCACATTGGAGGCTGCTGCTCCTCCGCCACGCCTGCAGAGGTCGCTATCACCCGAGTACTAATCCCAGGTAGCTTTCCTCATTATCCTCCGCCTATTTAAGCTACTTTTGCAGTTACCTCCGTGCAAAGTCTTGATTTGCTTTGCCTGACAATTCCGAGTGGTTTTTGTATTCTCTTGTCCTCCTGGTTATGTCCCTTGCTTGCCGTTGTTTGGTTTTCCCGATTGGTTTGCGCTCTGGATCTGTTTGCTTGGTTTTTTGGACTGTTTACTTGGTTTTGACCTTGTCTGTTTTTGACTACGATATTTTCTTAATGAACTTGCACTTGATTCCTACACTTGCTCCAAGTCTGATCTGTGACAGAAGACTTCGCCTTTACATGGAGTCAGTGAGTTTGGAGGATAGAATCGCAAGACAAAAGATGAAGATGGAGGAATTGTTCAACGCCATGCAGAGGATTATGCTACCCACTAAAAACGTGGAACCTCAGTTCCTGGCTTCCGCCCCTCTACTGGTTGCTACTACTGCCGACAACAACACCATCGCCATTCCCAAAAGATATGATGGTTCTCCTGAACTTTGTAGGTCCTTTTTGATGCAGTGCAGTATTTACATTAAGCCAACTAAGCCGAGTCCAGCTGTGACATTAAACGGCATTTATTCCTTTTGTGACATTGACTGCGCTGTATTTGCTTGCTGCTGTACTCTTGGTAGTGCTGCATATAAGGCTCTAACCGGCTTGTCTTGCGTGATTGCTATTGCTACACTTCGATAACTATTACTATCCACTTTTTGCTGGGTGCTGCATGACACCATGGTGGCTTGCAGTCAGGATGTATGTCACATCGCTACTGTTTTTTGTTTACTTTTTTGAACTACATACTGCCGTGGTAGCAACTACTGGTGCAGCTGACCACCATTCCAGTCTTCAACTTGTTTACTCCTCTGATGATTTTGCTACCTGCTCTAGACATCCTAGTTCTGCTAGGATGTCTGAGGGTGAGTTCCATACTCCATCCTCTCCATGATTCCAGCTTCTGTCTAGACGTTATTTCCTTGTTGTCAGAAGAATTCTGTTTGAGCACTAATAGATTCGGGGGTTGCCGGCAAATTCATGGACCGAGGGCTTGCAGCGAGATACAACATCCAGCTGAGGGTGCTGCCATCACCCTTAAGAGTCCAGGCTGTCGACGATTGGCCCTTGGGAGATGGAAGCGTCATGGAATCCACTGTCTAACTCACCATGCGTGTTGGATTATTTCATGTGGGAAAAAAAAGTGTTGTTATTGACTCTCCCATGGACCCCATCATCCTAGGTTAAACGTGGCTGGGTAAGCACCATCCGGACATTAGGTGGTGGGACAAGGACCTGGAATTGCTTCCGTGATTGCATACAGGTGAACATTAACGCCAGCATTGTGGAAAACCCAGAGCACTCCATTTCGTTGAACCTTCCTAGTGAGTATATCGATCTCAAAGTGGTATTTTCCAAAAGTAGAGCCGCAATACTACCGCCACATAGACCCTGGGACTGCGCCATTAACTTGTTGACCAGAGGTTCTCCGCCTTGTAGCCGTATTTACCCCCTTTCCATCCCGAAAAGCCAAGCTATGGATGACTATATTGACGCAGCTCTCAAGACTGGTTTTATCCGCCCCTCCACTTCTCCAGCAGCTGCAGGGTTCTTCTTTGTGGAGAAGAAAGGGGGGTCTGTGTCCTTGCATTGATTACAGAGGCCTCAATGCCATCACGGTTAAGTATCCATATCCTCTCCCTTTAGTTCCATCAGCTCTAGAACTTAAGAAGCGCCTATAACCTGGTTCGTATCAGGGAGGGAGACGAATGGAAGGCGGCTTTTGTATCTACTAGGGGTCAGTATGAATATTTCGTAATGCCGTTTGGCCTAGCTAATGCCCCGTCGGTATTTCAGTCGTTTGTCAATGAGATTTTTCGGGACCTCTTGGATCATTGTTATTGTTTACATTGATAATATACTGATTTATCGTCAAGTCCGTCTGGTTCTCCAGAGACTCCTTGACTCCTTGGTAAAGGGCGAGAAGTGTGCCTTCCACCAGTCCAAGATTTCGTTCCTGGGTTATGTTAAAGATTCCCAGGGAACACACATGGATCTGGACAAGGTTGAGGCTGTGGTCCCAACCCCAATCAATTAAATAATTATAGAGGTTTCTAAGGTTTGTCAACTTTTATTGACGCTTCAGGGGGTTCAGTCAGATAGCCGTGCCACTCACCTCATTGCTTCGTGGCATGTGTAAAAAGCTTTGTTGGACCAAAGCGGCCATTCAGGCGTTTCAGTCCCTTAAGAATTGGTTCACCTTAGTACCTATTCTCAGACATCCAAACCCCTCCATTGTAGAGGTCGATGCATCAGACTCAGGGGTGGGTGCCATTTTGCCCCAGTGGTCGGGACCCCCTGCTAAGTTATTTCCGTGCGCCTATTTTTCCAGGAAGTTGAACTCTGCAGAAAGAAACTATGACGTGGGAAACCGAGATTTATTAGCCATGAAGTTAGCCTTAGAAGAGTGAAGGCATTGGCTGAAGGGGGCTCTGCCTCCCTTTCTGGTTCTCACCGATCATAGGAACTTAGAATATATTAAACCAGTCAAACGCCTAAACTCTCGCCAGGCATACCTTTTTCACGTGTTTCAATTTCTCTGTTTCTTATCGCCCAGGTTCCAAAAACACGAAGGCTAGAATCGGGGAGTCGAAGCCTTGTGACACTATGGGGTCAAGTATATTGGACTCTGGTCGTATTATTGCACCCATCAAATGGGAGTTTATCGATGAGCTACGTACAAGGAGGGGGGAGGAATCAGTCCTGGCAGAGTGTCCTGAAGGTAAAGAATTTGTCCCAGAACCCTTGAGAGGTCAACTCATTGAGCAGGTTCACACCTCCCTTCGTTCCGGTAACCCAGGGGTGGACTGCAGTTGTCAGCTCATCACCAATGGGCTCGGATTAAGAATGACGTGTCCAGTTTTGTAAAACCCCCAGGCATCTGCCGACAGGGTTGTTAGAACCTTTACCTACTGTGGAAAGGCCTTGGTCTCACCTGTGTATTAACTTTATTACTGATCTACCCCAGTCGCAAGGTAACATGGTCATTTTTGTAATCATTGATAGATTTTCCAAGGGTAAAAGTTGTAAACTTATTTCCATGGGTAATCTCCCCACGTAGATGGAATGGGTGGAGGCGCTGTTTCATTATGTTTTATGATATTATGATCTGCCGGAGGATATGGTCTCGGATAGGGGTCCCCAGTTTACATCGCATGTGTGAAAGGCTTTTTTGTCCATGCTAAGCATTAATGTCAGCTTAACTTCAGGTTATCAAACAGGCCGATTCTTAAGGTCTTATTGTAGCCGGTCACAGGGTGAGTGGGCTCATTTTTTGCCTTGGGCAGAGTATGCCCAAAACTCCCTGATAAGTTCTGCCACAGGCCTTTTCAGTGTGTCCTAGGTTTTCAGCCTCCCCTGTTTGCCTGGTCGGGTGATCCATCTTCCGTACCATCTGTCAATGATTGAATGCAGAGAAGTGGTCAGACCTGGGAGGAGGCTCATGTACGCCTTCAAAGGGCCATCCGCAGGTACACCATTCAGGCCAACCGATGTCGGCATCCTCATCTGTGTCTGAAACCCGGTAATATGGTATGGTTGTCAACTCAAGACCTTAAGCTAAAATTACCCTGCAGGAAGCTGAGCTCCAGGTTTATAGGATCAGTCAAGATCCTCAGATAGATTTCCCCTGTGTCCTACTGTCTAGATCTTCCTTCCATCTTGCTTCAACTTTTCGTGTGTCTTTACTCAAACCTGCCTCTCCTTCTTCCCAGGCCGACCTGGACCCTGAAGCAGCACTCCCTCCCGTGGATGTGGATGGTTCCCCAGCCTACAGTGTATGGGTTTTGTTGAACTCCAGACGCAGAGGAAGGCGCTTGTTCTATTTGGTTGATTGGGAGGATTACGTTCCTGAAAAGAGGTCTTGGGTCCTCTCAGAGGACATCTTAGATTCCTCTGTTATTTCAGTCTTTCACAGAGACCGTCCTGATATACCCGCCCCCAGACCCCGGGGAAGGCCCAGACGTAGAGTGTTTCAGGCGTCGGGAGCCACCCATCAGGGAGGGGCTAATGTCACACCGGAGGCTGCTGCTCCTCCGGCTCGCCTACAGAGGTTGCTATCGCCCGAGTACTAATCCCTTGTAACCTTCCTCATTATCCTCCACCTATTTAGGCCATGTTTGAAACATTGTTTAAGCCATGCGAACTCTTGTTTTGCTATGCCTGACAATTCCAAGCGGTTTTTGTATTCTCTTGTCCTCCTGGTTATGGCCCTTGCTGTCTGTGTTTGGTTTTCCTGATTGGTTTGTGCTCTGGATCTGTTTGCTCAGTTTTTGGACTGTTTACTCGGTTTTGATCTTGCCTGTTTTTGACTAGAATACTTTCTTAATAAACTCCCACTTGATTCCTACACTCACTCCAAATCTGATTTGTGAAAGGTACCAGTGAATAAAATTATTCATTCTTCACTCTGAAAATAAGTGGAGTAATGGATTTAATAAGACATTTAAAACAGTACACACTCAGAGCACGAGACACGAATATTCCAGAACTATGTGAGAATCACAACCTGGTAGCTTACAAGGAAGACAAAGTGACTGAGCTGTTAACATGGTAACAATAAATGAGGAACATTTTACAACAAAAGCATTAATAAAAATCTGTGGTTTACACATAAGTGGTTCACAAAAGGATCCCTGCTACAAACAAAATTAAATATATTAAAACAGCACAAGCTGTGTTGCATTATCCATTGTGTTTAGATAGCACTGACAGACTTTAGTTTGATGTCTTTAAATCTATTAAAACTCAAAAACTTAGGATTAGGAAAATTAGGATATAATAGCTTTGAAGGTGACATGTTAGTGGTTAGCACTGAGGTTGTAAAAGTCTAGTATTTTACTATAAACACACCTTTAATGTTACAATGGCAGAAACATCAAGAATACAGATACACAAGGTAAAATTTGTTGCTGTTTGAATCAAAGAAAAACACACTGAATCACCACTGGATTATACTGGATTATAAAATGCTGCGTTTCATCTCTGGGTTTCAATACTAAACTAGATCTGCATTTCCTGAAGGAACCACAACAGTGCTTGAAATGTGGCAAATGGAATGAATATGGCTTGTGTGCCAGTAGTTTTGGCGTTGTGTGGGGCATATCTGAATCATTTTGGACATGTGCAGGGCATGGCCCAACACTTTTGGCAGTGTGTGGAGCATATCCCAATACTTTTGGTTGCCATGGTATCCCAGGTGGTATCTATGGTGTTGCTAGGTGGTTGATATGGTGTTGCTATGATGGTGCTACTTGGTTGCTAAGCTATCCCCGGTGGTTGCTATACTGTTGCTAGGTGGCTGCTGGGTGGTTTGCTATGGTGTCCTAGGTAGTTGCTATGGTTGCTATGGTGTTGCTGGGTGGTTGCTAAGGTATCTCAGGGGGTTGCTAGGTGGTTGCTATGTCATTGCTATGGTGTCCCAGGCGTTTGCTATGGGATTGCTAGGTGGTTGCTATGGTGTCCCAGGTGGTTTGCTGTGGTGTTGCTAAGTGGTTGCTATGGTTTCCCATGTGTTTACTATGGTGTTGCTAGGTGGTTGCTATGGTGTTGCTAGTTGGCTGATATTATGTCCCAGATGGTTGCTATGGCATTGCTAGATGATTGCTGTGGTGTCCCTGGTGATTTCAATGGTGTTGTTATATGGCTGTAGCCCATATAGTGGCATGTCAAAGTACTTTTGGCCAGGTGGAGGGGGCATGTCCCAACACATTTGGCCATGTGCGGGGAAATATCCCAATACCTTTGGCCATGTGTGGGGGCGTGTCCCAGTACTTTTGGTCATGTGCGGGGGTGTGTCCCAATACCTTTGGCCGTGTCGTGTCTCAATACTTTTGCCTGCGTGTGGGGGCGTGTCCCAATACCTTTGGGCGTCTGCAGGGGCGTGTCTTAATACTTTTGCATGTTTCTGTATCGGTAGATGTAATAACAGGTCACTGAGTGCTCTGTGGTGACATCATCGATTTCAGTTACAGTTTGGATTTTGTTGGTTAGGATTTGAATCTGAACATTCAGTCAATGCATTTCTATGGGAGATTTTTTACTTTTAAATTTAAATCTGTTAAAAACAAAAATGGGATTGAGTCAAAGTCATGGCACAGCACACACAGAGTGATTGAACCGGGTCGATTCGAATTAATCGCATAAATCTGTGGAAGAAAAAAAAGAACTGCAAAGAAACTATAAAAAGAAGTATGAGGGATAACAATATACAGCACTGTATCATCATATATAATGATAAAGCACTGTTGCTTTTCATGTTTGATGCCTTGTGCTGGTGCAGATTTATAGCTGCAGTGTTTCGCTTCTCACCAAAAGTAGCCATGAAACAGATGTATTAGAGATCACGAGATTAGACTGTATATATATACACACACTAGTGCTAGTGGTATACCGGTTCAACCAGTACACCGGGGCTAGTTTCCCATACAGTCAATTATGGAAACTTTTACAGCATGCTGTTTGGATTACATACATATTTAAAAAGGCTGTGAAGGAAGGACTCTGAAAATGAGCGGAGTAATGAATTTAATAACACATTTAAAACAGTACACACTCAGAGCACATGAGACACAAAAATACCAGCACTGTGTGAGAATCACAACCTGGTAGCTTACAAAGAAGACAAAGTGACTGAGCTGTTACCATGGTAAAGCATTAGTAAAACTCTGTGATTAACACATCAGTGATTTATAAAAGGATCCCTGCTACAAATAAAATAATATATAATAAAACAGCATATAAATAAAGATAAATTAATTAAACTGATGTACAGTGGGGCAAAAAGGTATTTAGTCAGCCACTGATTGTGCAAGTTCTCCTACTTAGAAAGATGAGAGAGGTCTGCAATTTTCATCCTAGGTACACTTCAACTATGAGAGACAAAATGAGAAAAGAAAATCCAGGAAATCACATTGTAGGATTTTTAAATAATTTAATAGTTATTCATGGAGGAAAATAAGTATTTGGTCACCCACAAACAAGCAAGATTTCTGGCTCTCACAGACCTGTAACAACTTCTTTAAGAAGCTCTTCTGTCCTCAAATCATTACCTGTATTAATGGCACCTGTTTGACCTCGTTATCTGTATAAAAGACACCTGTCCACAGCCTCAAACAGTCAGACTCCTAACTCAACCATGGCCAAGACCAAAGAGCGGTTGAAGGACACCAGGAAGAAAATTGTAGACCTGCATCAGGCTGGGAAGAGTGAATCTACAATAGGCAAGTAGGTTGGTGTGAATAAATCAACTGTGGGAGCAATTGTAAGAAAATGGAAGACATACAAGACCACTGATAATCTCCCTCGATCTGGGGCTCCACGCAAGATCTCATCCCGTGGGGTCAAAATGATCATGGGAACGGTGAGCAAAAATCCCAGAACTACACGGAGGGACCTGATGAATGACCTGCAGAGAGCTGGGACCAAAGTAACAAAGGCTACCATCAGTGACACACTTTTGTTATTGACCAAATACTTATTTTCCACCATAATTCTTTAAAAATCCTACAATGTAATTTCCTGGATTTTTTTTCTCATTTTGTCTCTCATAGCTGAAGTGTACCTATGATGAAAATTACAGACCTCTCTCATCTTTCTAAGTAGGAGAACTTGCACAATCACTGGCTGACTAAATACTTTTTTACCCCACTGTAGCACTGACAGACACTGAGTCTCACTGAGTGCTCTGTGATGACATCATCGATTTCAGTTACAGTTTGTATTTTGTCAGTTGAGATTTGAATCTGAACTTTCCCTCAATGCATTTCTATGGGAGATTTTAAATTTTTAAACTTAAATCTATTAAAAATGATAAATGGGATCGACTCCAAAAGACAGCCCACCACACAGAGCGATGATCTACGTATCGGTGTTTGAACCGGATCTGTACGTTACACAGTTTGAGCCGTATTAATCACAAAAATGTGTGGAAGATAAAGGACCGCCAACCGCAAATAATAAAAAGAAGTACGAGAGATATATATACAGTACAGTATACAGCTCTGTGTAATCATATAATTATGAAACTTTCCAGAACACAGCTAGTTAAGTAGATAATCACTCTGTGTGTTTTGGAGTCGATCTGACTTATCGTTTTTCAATAGATTTAAGTTTAAAAATTAAAAATGTCCCATAGAAATACATTAATAAGGTGATGTTCAGATTCAAATCCTAACTGACAAAATTCCAACTGTAACTGAAATCGATGATGTCACTACAGAGCACTCAGTGAGACTCAGTGACCTGTTATTACATCACTGATACAGAAACATGCAAAAGTATTGGGACACGCCCCGCATGTGGCCAAAAGTATTTGGGCACGACCCGCATGCAGCCAAAAGTATTGGGACACGCCCCCGCACATGGTAAAAAAAAAGTATTGGGACACGCCCCTGCCTGCAGCCAAAAGTATTTGGACACTTCCCCGCACACGCCCAAAAGTATTGGCACACACCCCTATACGGGGCCTTAAGTATTGGGACCACCCCAACACGCAGCCATAAGTATTGGGACACGCCCCCCTACGCTTTAGTAACGGCCTAGCAACACCATAGCAACCGCCTAGCAACGCTGTAGCAACCACCTGGGACACCATACTAATCTCCTAGCAACCACCTTGCAACATTTTAGCAACCACCTAGCAAAGCCATAGCAACCACCTGGGACACCATAGCAACCACCTAGCAACACCATTCTTTCTTTTTGCCACATTCAAGTACTCTTGTAGTTCCTTCAGGAAATGCAGATCTAGTTTTATACATGAACCCTCTGACACTAGAAAAACTCACACTGTACAAACCTTAAATATGGATTTCAGCTGACTTCTTTTAGTGGCTGTTGATTTCTCATGTTGGATCCTGTGAACAAACAAAACAGAGTGCAACAGAGACTAAATACCTGAACAACACACAACAATAAACACACAGACATGTACTGAACATGTTCACTTTCTAGTATACAGTCATTTAAACATTTTTAACAAATTCATTAATATGCGAGTGAATTTCATCAGCTGGGACTGAAAGAAACATCACTCTAAAACATGAGGCTATACTGACCTCAGATCAGCAGAAAAATCTCCAACTTTAAAGCGTGGTGGAAGATGATCCAAAAACCAGTCACTCTTCATGGACACATAGCTGGATTCAGGTGAATCTGATCTCTTACTCTCAATCAGACTAAAACACATCAAACCATTCCATAAATATTACACTTTTACATCTTCCCCATCACACACTCTGTGTATTGATCTAATTAGTGCTGCTTAATCAGAGAACATTTGTTCTTCTCCCAGATCATATTCGTTTCTCACCTCTCATGTTGCTCCTGGTGACTCGTTTGGGCACCCATATCTCCTCCAGCAGATTACAGTCTAACTAATCTAGTTATTACACACACACACACACACACATAAGGAGAGAGATAAAGACATCTGGACACATATAGGAGACGCTTAAGTACTTAATAACCACAATTTTAAGTTTGATTTTAAGGAACACTTGAATGTCCAGTTGAGAGCACGTGAACACTCCAGTATCAACATCAATAAAGTAATCAAGAGCTCAATAAGGCCTCTTTTAAGAAGTTCTGGTTATTGTTCCTGAACATCATTTTTGCAGCATGTACAATAATCTGACTGATGAACCCTGTGTTCAGAAACAATTTTAGGAAGCTCCTTTAGTTCTGCTACACTCGTGTTGGGATTTACTGCCTCCGTTCCCCAGAACTCAATCGCCCACAATCAGCGTGTTCAAAGCCAGCGAGTCCCCTGGCTTGTCAGGCTTAGTGTCTTTAATCATCACACAGTTCACTTACAGAGAAATGGCATGTTATAAAGGTGCTGGTTAAGAGTTTTAAAAATGCCACTAAACAGTTTTACATGAAGTATAGGTTCATCATATTATTGTTTTTCATCTTTAGATTCAGATACTCACCGTGTTTTACTCCTAGACTGCTTTATATTCCTCTCCACACTAAACAAAGACCTACTTTCACTTTAACCTGCTCAGAGCTTTTACACCCTTCTGTGTCCTTGAGCTTGGGGCGGGGTTACATGTGTTACCATGTGTGTATTGTTCTTCTTCCTAGCTCATCAACTAGGTGCTATTTGGTCAATAGCTGGATGGAATAACAAGTTCTATCTTAGTCGTGCTTATTTACTATAACAATCACTCCAGCAAAATGACGTCACTGATCTGGGAATAAGGAATGGCTTGTGAATTTAACAGCCTGTTAAAATCTGCTCTGGTTACTTTATAGTACAATTAATTGAGGATCTACATTTTATTTAGAGAGAAAATGCTCTTAAATAACCTGAGCTGCAGGCACAGCCTGAGAGAGAGAGCAGGGGTGTGCTGTGATGTGCTTCGGGGATTCCCTATTCTCCCTGGATCATTCCCTACACTAAATGCTACACCCTGGCGATCACATCTGGACCTCCTGTTCCGTACACCTACTGGCTCCCTTGGAGGACCCAGTCTACCAATAGCCCCAACACCGAGCAAAAGCGGGGGTGACAGCACGAACAAGATGGGTGAGGTCTCTGCAAATATTTGAAGTATAGGCTAGTGATGTCAACCTCGAAACTCTGATTCAAAACTGAATCGATTCATTTGAAGCTCAGTGTTGTGAAACGTTGCTTCAAAATCCGTATCAAAATGAAAAAGTCACGTGACTGTCCCAGAAAAGTGTCAGTACGTCACACTGTTTCAAAACGTTTCAAATTATTTCCCGCAGTTCGGTGTACACGCATAAGGAAGCGCAAGCAGCTGATCTGAGTTCATAATGTTTTTACCCAGAATGCTTCTAATGCAGTGTTTCCCAACCACTGTGCCGCCGTGAGAAATCATCAGGTGTGCAGTGGAAAATTATTCAATTTCACCTGACTGGTTGGTACTCTAAGTGAGCAGGGTGTAGTTGCAGGCAGAACGAATATATTCTCTTCCAATAGAGGGCAGTAACATATCAGCTTTGTGTTCAACTAAACAGGTCCAGGTTTCACACTGAAGAACTAAATTGAGACTAGATTTTCATTATATTTCAATAAATATACTTTTTGAGACATTTTAGATTGGTGGTGTGCCTTGTGAGTTTTCTAATGTGAAATAGAAAACTGCCGGTGCTCAAAAGTGTTGGGAAACACTGTTCTAAATGAGTGTTGGAAAATCTAATCACTGATCCAAGAACTGTGATTAGTGTCAACATGATACGTTACATCATTGCCACATGCTCACAAACAAAAGAGAGGCGAAGCAAGATAATTTTCTGTGGAATAAATAACACATTTTTCACTATTCTTTTAAAATTTTGCAAATTATATAATTTATACAATGGAAGGATCTAAAAAAAAACCAGGTCTGCTGTTTGGGATAATTTTGAATTTGTTCAAAACAAACAAGTAAAGAGACAAATGTTGCTGTTAGACCACTGATTGGACACTAGATGTCCCTGTGGTGCGATGACTTGAACGTTTCACAAGCTCAAATCTTTTTCCGAATCATTTGATTAATTTGCTTAGATCTGTCAGAAGCCCCACTTATGTAGACTGCGACACCCGACAGCGCTCAGGCACACTCTTAAAAACGTGAGCACGGCTCGGCGCATGCGCGATCGTGAAGACTGTTGGAACCCGGTGCGTCCGCCAAGCCGATGCTTCCATCTAGCGTCGGCCTGGGGGATCGTCACACACAGAGACCTACAAGGTGCATGGAATTGAACAGCTTTCCAGGTTCATTTTAGTTTGCAAAGAAAGTAGTAATGGGAACAGGGGTGTGTGTGTGAGAACCTACACTTTATCTTCGGTGTACATTTACCAATAATTAATAAGGTAAATCCCCCAAGGTTTTATTAACATATATACAGTTATTGACGTTAATGCAGTTAATTTCAAATTAAATATTCTTTTAGGGAATACTCAATTATACTCAGTTCATATTTCAGTCCAGTTCTGTTCTTCTGTAAGCAGTCAATATTAAGGTTTATAATTAAGAATATGTTATCAGAAGTAATTTAGAACCTAATACTTTAAAGTTGTGCATTTTTCCAATAGTACATGTATGAAAGCCTTTGCTTAAGTTTCTGAGTGGACGGACCTTTGGTGATTTGGCTTTAAATCATTAACTATTTACAATCATTAATGTACACGTAATTAACAAATTAATTATCATATTAAAAGTCACACTTAAAAATCAACGATTCCTTGCTGACCTAAGTATATAGTTCAAGGATGAATGTTCAATGCGTGTAGAACATTAGAAATATGTGGAGCTCTTTAACAGCACGGTTTCTACAAAGAACAAGTAGAATTAATTAACAATTACAATTATTTATGAAGCAAATCTTACTCGTTTCAGGTCATGCAAACCAAATGGCAGATGGAATAATGATTTTGCATATAGTACTGTTTGTTTTTCTATTTAAATAACTGTTTAATAGATTATACTAGTTGACAGATGTTTATTCTACATCTTACTGTTCACTGATAGCAAACCCATAAAATAATGTTTTATTACAAACACAGCAGGTCAGCTCTGGGATGTTGGTGAGTTTCCTCACATTAGCTGCTCGCTTCAGGTCCTTCCACAACATTTCCATTATATTAAGGTCAGGACTTTGGCTTGGCCATTCCAAAACATGAACTTTATTCTTCTTTAACCATCCTTTATAGAATGACTTGTGTGCTTAGGGTCGTTGTCTTGCTGCATGACCCACCTTCTCTTGAGATTCAGTTCATGGACAGATGTCCTGACATTTTCCTTTAGAATTCGCTGATATCATTCAGAATTCATTGTTCGATCAATGATGGCAAGCTGTCCTGCCCAGATGCAGCAAAACAGGCCCAAACCATGATACTACCACCACCATGTTTCACAGATGGGATAAGGTTCTTATGCTGGAATGCAGTGTTTTCCTTTCTCCAAACATAACGCTTTTCTTTTAAACCAAAAAGTTCTATTTTGCTCTCATCCGTCCACAAACATTCTTCCAGTAGCCTTTGGGCATGCGGCTCGTCCAAAGGGGCGTGATCTTTAAGCAAACTGCAGACGAGCAGCAATGTTCTTTTTGGAGAGCAGTGGCTTCCTTTCTCCTTACAACCCTGCCATGCACACACCATTGTTGTTCATGTGTTTCTCTTCTGATAGTGGACTCATGAACATTAACATTAGCCAATGTGAGAGAGGCCCTTCAGTTTGCTTAGAAGTTTACCCTGGGGTCCTTTGTGACCTCACCAACTATTACACACCCTGCTCTTGGAGTGATCTTTGTTGGCCGACCACTCCTGGGGAGGGTAACAATGGTCTTGAATTTCCTCCATTTGTACACAATCTGTCTGACTGTGGATTGGTGTAATTCAAACTCTTTAGAGATGGTTTTGTAACCGTTTCCAGCCTGATGAGCATCAACATCTCTTTTTCTGAGGTTCTCAGAAATCTCCTTTGTTCGTACCATGATACACTTCCACAAACATGTGCTGTGAAGAGCAGACTCTGATAGATCCCTGTTCTTTAAATAAAACAGGGTGCCCACTCACACCTGATTGGCATCCCATTGGTTGAAACACCTGACTCTAACTTCATCTTCAAATTAACTGCTAATACTAGAGGTTCACATACTTTTGCCACTCACTAATATGTAATATTGGATCATTTTCCTCAATAAATTAATGACCAAGGATAATATTTTTGTCTCATTTGTTTAACTGGGTTCTCTTTACCTACTTTTAGGTCTTGTGTGAAAATCTGATGATGTTTTGGGTCATATTTATTCAGAAATATAAAACATTCTAAAGTGTTCACAAACTTTCAAGCACCACTGTATTCTGAAATCTAGGGTACTAAATGTTTCTTACATGCTGTATTCACGTTTCATTCAGTGCTGATGTTTATATCACCTCCAATATGGCAATTAAGCAGCTGAGGTACAGCAGCAATTCCAAACTCCTTAGCTGTAATGGAGGACTAGTGAGAGACTGCAGTTTCAGGAGATACTGATCGGTTTGCCATGGTGGCCACAAAGATTCCTTTAAGAATGAAGAACCAGCTTAAATCCCATCAAAGCTATATTACACACTGTAATAGTACAAAGCAATCTTAAACCAGTCTATTATTATTGGTTCTTAATTCTCTCACTCTGGTTGGATGAACTGAGTCTCTTCCTAATTCCTACAAGAGTCTGATCCTGTAGTTTAAAAGTGATTTAATTTGTGATTATAATAATTCACTGTGATCTTACCTTCATGGACAGTGAATGTGTTCATCACTTTGGCACTTCATAAAGCAAACACATAGCTCACTGCATCATTATCATCCAAAAACTGAGACTGAGGATCTGAAGCCTTCTTTTTATATCACTTTTTTATTATCACACTTGAACGAGCTCCATAATGATCATTCCACGCCTCAGTCCACTGAAATCTAAGAAAATCAGTTCATTACCTGTCTCCTCCGTCGTCTTATTCTTCTGTCGGAAGCGAGGGACAACCAGCAGAATAGATGCATTACCTCCACCGGCTGAGCTGGAGTGCGAGTCTAGTTGGCAAGAAAGCTTCTGCCATGGTGCTTGTGTGTTTGTGAACTTCGGCATGAATCTGAGCTAAAACGTCATCAGATTTTCACACAAGTCCTGAAAGTAGGCCTACATAATTTAAATTAAGCAACCAAGATTAAATTAACCCCAAAAGCAGAGCTCTATCAAAGTCTGAACACACATTTTCATTAGTCTCCCCTCCAAATAAACATGCATAAACATGCATTATTAGCCCCCTATTCATAAATCTCTAGTGGCGCCCCTGATGTTGGTGCTGCATGGCTGCAGTGAGCCAGGTTTGGTCCTGACTTCCGTTACGGTGTGATAGGGATTTTGAAGTTCATCCCTCTGTTTCTGTAGGGGTGAATGAGTGAATGATTAGAGTCGCGTCGTTAGTATCGATTTGAACAGTGTATTGTTCAGCTCCCTCCCTCCCTCCTGCACCTGCTCCGGGATGCTGCGCGTGGCCACGCCCCGTTTCTGTCTCACGCGCCATTGGAGCTGAGGGAAAGACGGACGTGTGGGAGAGAGCCTGGGGTAGCCTACCTGATTATTTCTCCTCCTTCCTATTCCTCCTCCGCCTCCTCCTCCTCCTTACCCGGTCAGAGCGGAGGAGAGAGATGGAGAGAGAATAAGCAGAATATTTAGATGAAGGTGATGATGAAGATCGGCTCCATTCTGGAATAAAGCAGGACTCATTTAGTAATGTCGGGTTTGTGAGATTGTCCCCGTTGCAGTGCTCCGTTTATCCGCAATGGGAGACTCGGTACCGGAGATTAGGCCGCTCGAGCGCTACGATCCGGCCCGTGCAAAAGCGAGCGCGAGCATCCGTTGGATCCTGTCCCGGGCCTTCAGCTCCAAAGGTGAGATGGTTAAAATCATATCTAATCTATGGACCAAATCATGATTATCATTAGATGGGTATTTAAAAGCGGGGGCGTAACCCCGCGCTGCGTCTTATTCTGATTCTCGCGAACACCCCGTATGAACCGGTAACTACTGCCAACAATGCAGAGGGGAGTGGCGCTCGAGCGCGGGTTATCCTCCGTTTTTCGGGAGGTTTATGACTAATACAGGACCGTATCAGCATGAGGTCCGAAGCTCGAGCTGTGACGTTCCTCCTCTAAGTTTAGGGTAATGGTATTAACACGGGATTTAACAGGATGCGTTCGGATGCACCATTGTGTTTTTCAGATTATTATTCAGCGATGCACGTAAAAAAATCAACATTTAAATAATAAATATGCAATGCAACCCCATTCCAAAACCGTGTCCGTACAGAAAATAATGCAGCAATGTTATGATTTGGATGCTGGCCATTCAGCAAAACCACACCATTTCCACCTTCCATGCTGGTCTGGTGCTGGTTTAGCTTCCTGCTGGTCGTTGTTGTTTATGCTGTGCATCACATGGTTCATATTTTAGCCCTTTCACCCTGTTCCCCTTCTGAAAAACGTGCTTTCTTGGCTGCTACCCTTCCAAAAAGACCATTCCTGATCAAGCTTGGCATATCGATGAAGTTGAAAGATGCTGCTATTGCTCAAACGGATTACACTCTAGAACAGTGGTTCTCAAACTGTGGTGGTTCTTGAAGGAGCATGAGGTGGTCCTTTACCAAGGTGGACCTTGGAAAATGTACTTAGTAATTATTTAATAATTAAATAATTATTCAATTATCAAAAATAAAATCAAATTTTCATGTGCAAAAGACATATGTTTCAGACTTTTCATAATTTTGTTTTAATAAAATCATGAAGGGTTTCAGTAGTCCATGAGATTGTTCCTGTTCATTTTATCCACCAGCTGGTTGGGTTGAGGTTTGGGTTGAGGTTGAGGTTTGGTGTGTATACCAGTGTATCCCAAATTCTTTAGCTGAAATAATGGAAACAGATTAGCTGAACGGCATCCAGTTAGTGGAACTGGAACCCTTATACACTTGTGGAAGTCTTACCTGATCAGACTGGTGCTGTAAGCAAGGAGAGGGGAAGGAACTGTGCAGAAGGCCAATTAGAGAGCTTGCGCTGTTAAATAATTGGTTATTTCAAAAACAGGCTCTAAACAGACACGTTCCTGTAACCTCAAGCGCAGTGGTAGGTGGGTAGCTTAGAGCTCCTTTCATATTTCATATTTAAAAAAGCATTCATTTATAAATATAACCTCATTTTTGTATGTTATCAGTTACATATCTGCTGTACCCGGTGCAAGTGGTTCTTTTACCACATCGACTTCAAGGATAACAATAAATATGTATAAATGTAATAGGGGATTTTTCTTTGATGAAAACATTTGAGCTGTTTATGAAACACTTTTGAGAGCAGCATTCCACCACAATGCTGCATTACAGAGCATCATCAGTGTGGGTCAGAGTATGGAAGTGTGTGTGTTACAGTGTTGGCGTGTTACTGAATTGATGATTGCTGGCGTTCTAGAAAGAGCCTTGTCAATTCATATCTTTTTCCCCCCTCCACTTGCCAGTGAATCTCAGGGCATCAGGGACCTTTTTGTTAATAAGGTCTAAGAACCTCATTGACGTGTTTTAGGGTTAAGGTAACCAGAAGAAGCTCTAGAGAGAGATCAGCTTACCTCTATCTGGACCTGTCTTTGTTCCATTGCAAATTTAGGATCTCAAAACTTCCCTACAGATCTCTTCACACCATATTACGTCTTCTTGCTGGCTTTGACTCAGGTCTTTGTGTTGGCCCCTGGTCTTTCTACTTTGATCACATTTTCTAACATGTATACAGGAATCCTGCAAGCTTAAACAAGAAATACTTCCTAGTACAGCTGATATCTTTGTGGGCAAAGTTTAAGTAAGACCACCTCCCCAGAAGGTCTCGTTTTGTGGGCTGCTTGATTCATGCATTGTGAAATCCTTACTGTCCCGGACCACTTCACATTTTGATCGCGGTTTGTTGTACAGAGCTCTCCATTTCGAGTTCAGTTTCGGGAATAATCACCTCTTTTAAATGCTTAAATGAGTCAGGTATTGCTCTTCAATGTTTGTCCCACACATTTTTAAACAACTCTGCTCGATTTTGAATTAATAACAGCAAGTTATTCCATCCTAGCACTGCTTTCTTTATAACAGATTATAACAGTCATTGATAGAAATGATAGGTTTGTTAATAAAAGAAATAAGCTATAAACTATTATTTTCTATTCTAAGAAAGAATGCTGTTTTTGTTCTAGATGTTTTTATTATATTATATTATTACTTGTTTTCATAAAAGTATATTTCATAAGTATATTTGTAAAATCTTCCTTCTTCATGTTGGACGTTTCCAATGCAGATTATTATGATGAATATTGTTCCTCCTACATACTTGTTTCTGCTTTAGTTTTTTTTTGTTTTGTTTTGATATTTCATATCATATTTTGCTTCTTCAGCAACATGAAAACATAACTTCACTACCCATAATTCAGTGTAACATGGGAGTTGTGGTGTAAGCAACAAGAGGTCTGGCATTTCATCAGTGCTAAAGTAGAGCAAGAAGAGAAGTGAGTCCACTTTAAACTCCACTTTGCAATGTGGACACAAACAGAAATGAGATCAGTTGCAGCAGGTTCACTTTAAAAGAACTGAGTTAGATTAATTTAAAACGAGCTATAAGTGAAAACACCCCAACTCTCTCTATCTGTCTTCATCTAGACAGCATCCCAGCTGATCTCAGTGAATGTGTACCTGCTCATCATGGTGATGCAGATGGAATCGGTGCTGCTCTGGAGCGCCTCCTGCTGTCCTGTGATCTGTACTGCCGCGCCTACCCGTCTCTACTGCAACACCAAACGTCATCTCACAATCAGCTACCCAGAGACCATAGCGGGCTGCTGAAGATCCTCCAGCAACACACACCACACGACCTGTCACCAACACACATGGACACACAGAAACCAGTCACCCACGCAGAGCTTTCTAACAAACCCATCAACCTGGTGAGTACAAGCATGCACCAGGGGGGCATTTGTTCATATTATTACACCAAATACATCTATTTTCATATCTGGGCATCTATCTCGGCATGAGTCGTGGTTGAGTAGGAGGATCTCAGTTCAGGTCTCAGTGGCGTCTGCACTCGTGTGAGTAACATTTTGGTGTCTAACAACAAAAAAGTACTGAATCGAAGAGGAAAACACGTGGCTCTCAGACCCATCTCAGTCAGGGATGGTGCAACCCCTTAGTGAGGTCACCACAGAGCTCCTGAGATCCCTGTATCTCCTTGTCTGTATGGGATTTCTCCAGGTAATCCGTGTTATTCCTACATTTCAAAGACGTTAGGTTAACTAGTTGCTCTAAGTTACCCCAGTGTTTGTCTGGTGTTGCCATAACATTGCTCCTGTCACAAATAGTTAAGTCATGTCATGTTGATTTATACAGAGTTTTTTTTTTTACAATGGAGAATTGCTTTACAAAGATCTTGCCCTTATTAAGCAAGCCTTCATCGGCAGTGGCAAGGAAAAACTCCCTAAATGTTATAAAGGAGAATTTTTGGAAGTACCAGGACTCAAACCTCATTGGGCATCCTGGATGTGAACTGTAATAATTAAACGAAGTCTCCTAATTAATCAGTGCTAACAGTTTAACTAAACAGAAGTTAAATATATAAAAAAAAAAACTAAGAGAGAGAACATATTAAAAGATAAAAAGTTTATAGACTACAATAAATGAACAGAATACAATATTAAGAAGAGTATAATAAAATGGAGAATATAAGGCTATATCATAGAAGACAATAAATAAAATATGTCATGAAAAATGTAAAGAATATCCATATAGGCATTATTTCGGCCAGTAAAAGGTGTCAAGATAGGTTCCCTTGTCCTCAACTGGAAAGTTATGCTGCTATAGCATGCACAGTCAGTCAGAGGAAGGGAGGGGGCGCTGTTGACCTCTGATGTGGTCTAAGTAACTGTATGAGGATGGTGCTGGAAGAACAGCCTAAGTGGGACTGGAGCGAAAGACGAGACTCATCGCAGGTTCCCAGTACGTCCGGCAGTTGAGCAAGAAAGGCGCTGTTGTCAATGTAGTCATGAATTGAATAAAAATAGCCTTAAAATAGCCACTGATGTTGATGTGATGTCAAATACACAAAGATCTACCCAAGTCATTTAGGCTTTTCGCTTTCAATCATCCTCAAACTGCACTCTCACCCCTCCACATCTCTGCCTCAGTCTCAGTTCCATATTCAGGTCACATCTTCAGACTGCGCCCAATTTCAATGGCATGTCTTTCAGTTCAAGAGCAAAACAGCATCAAATATCTCCTCATGCCTGGTTGCATCACTGTAAGACGTATCCCTGTGAGTTTTTGCAACCCTTTCATGAACCGGTGCAATTCCTGTTTCAGGTTTTAGCTGCTGTTTCAAACAATTGCAGTAAGATCTTAAAGGTGATGGGATCTGTTCAGTTTTCTGGAGAGCTAACACATCCAGAATTTGGCCTCTTTATAGACTTTCTGCCATGCACATGATAGCCCTCGCCCTTCCAGACCTTCAAACATCTACGTGGCTCTGTGTGTGTGGGGTCTGAATGAAATGTTCTATAACCTGTACTAATCGTCCACTTTCTTCCTGTGCCCCAGTTTCATTTTCCTCTCTCTCTCTGATTCTAGGGGGCCCATTTGGGCCTGATAGATTCTCTGATGTCACTGGCTGCCATAGAGACGGTGAACATGGTTAAGATGGCCAGGGAGGCAGAGCAGTTTGGAGATGGTGCCAGCTGGGAAAACAGCCTCCTCTTCTGGATCAATAAGGTTAATCTAGAGCCTCTATAGTCTTCTATTAAAGCCTCCAGTAGGACTAGTAACAATAAAAAAAACTAAATAATGATGTGATTTCAAACAGGTGATTATAATCATGATTTGGTCCAAACGCAGTATCCACAAAAGCTTCGTCTTTGACGACAAATGTGTAAGAAAATGATTGAAATGTTTAAAAACAATGTTCCTCCAGAAAAACTGGAAGGGATTTATATATTTCTCCCTCTACAGAGCATAATATCATTAAATGATTCAAGGAATCTGGAGGAATTTCAGTGCATAAAGGGTAAGGGCACAAGCCTAAACTGCAGAGGGGTGATCTCCGCTCCCTCAGACGGCACTACATCAAGAACCATCATTCATCAGTAGCTGATAGAACCACATGAACAAGGGATTCCTTTATCAAACCTTTATCAAGCTCTACAATACAGAGTTACATTCACAGATACCACTTAAAACGTTACTGTGCTAAAAAGAAGCCTTATGTTATATCCATGTCCAGAAGGGGCGTCGGCTTCTCTGGGCTCGGAGGCATCTGGGATGGTCCATCACACAGAGGGAATGGGGATTGTGCTCAGACCCATCAGTATCACAGATCTATTTTGTACCAAAGACAAAAAGGAGCATCCAGAGTGTTATGAGGAACAAGTCCAAAAGCCAGGTTCTGTCATGGTATGGGGTCGGGTCAGGGCGCTTGGGAAAGGTCATTTCCACTTCTGAGATGCAGCATTAATGCAGAAAAGTACCCTGAGATTTTAGAGCGACATAAGCTGCCTTTAAAATGACATTTTTTCCAGGGCCTCCATGCATTTATCTACAAGACAAATCAGAAAAGTTTTTAAACATTTCAATACTTTTCTTACACATTTGGTGATAAACTGGAGATCCTCTGATCATCTTTGCTCCTCCTTTTCCATGCTGTCCAAAGTTTTTCTAATTTGGAGTTTCAGACTAAACACATACACTGTTAGCAATGGGTGTGGTCCAATACAACTCTTCAGAACTGATGTCCACATACTTTTGGCTACATACTGTAGGCCATGTGAACAAACCCTGTGTGTTTAACAGTTAAATCAGAAGATGAGGGAGAGTACGGAGGAGAGGGAGGTTCAGAAAGTACCACCATGCACGGATCTCCAACCAGTCCAACCAACGGTGAGCACGAGCACACACACACACACACACACACACACACACACACACACACACACACACGCACATGCGCACACGCACAAAGCGCATTAATACCTTTTCTTATCTCTCTAATAGTGTCCTTCACGCTGGTATTGGAAGCTGGTCCCAGTGAGTACACACACACACTCACACACACACACACACACGCACACGCACACGCACACGCACACGCACACGCGTCATGTGAGGGGGGCTGCCAAAACTTTCGCACAGACCGTATATATGAACACTGTGTACATTTAAAGGCTGAATGTTTTTCTGTTCCACTTATTTAGATTCTATTATAATGTGTACTGTATGCTAATCATCGCCATAGCAACGGAGCTGGGCGGAGTTTCACACATGTGCCTTATGCCAGCTCTTCTGATTGGTTACTGGATCCTGAACAGTTAAAGCTACACGGCTCCCCTTTAACCAATCACAATGAGCCGTTCCACCCCTCAGCCAATGAAATCAAAGGGCTTCCAACCTAATCTCCGCCTGCCCAGAGGTTCTCAGTGTAGCATGCGGAATCTCTCCTAAGACTCCGCCCCTTTAACGCTCTCTTACGCTGTCCCTCTTCCTGCTGTAACTGTATGTGTGTGACTCTGGTCGCCGTGGCGACGGTTGCCGTGGCATTTACGCCTGTCCTCCTCTCTCTGCCATCCTGCATCCAGCATGCCATCGCTTTTTGTTTGAAGGAGTCGGGGAAAAAACCGCCTGTGGTAACGTATACCCATAATACAGCCTGCTGTCGCCATGACAACACACACGCACGCACGCACACACACACACACACACACACACACACACACACAAATTTTGCTCTTCACTCATTCTTTCCTGTCTTTAAGTTCTTCTGTCCTGTTTAAATGTTAATTTCCTTCTTTCACACAATATATTAATCATTTTCTTTGTTATTTTATTACATTTCATTTCATTCTTACTTTTCTTTTCTTTCTTTAGTTCATTCTCTTCTTCATTCTTTTCATTTGCTTTCTTTATTGGTTTTTCTTTGTACTTTTCTCTGCATTTTCTTTACTCTTAACTCCCCTTCTGTCATTCTCATCTTCCTCTGTCTTTTTTTTGCGCTCTTTTTAATTTTCCTGTCTTCCAGTTTGTTTCTTTCCTTTTATCGCTTCCATTTCTTTCACGAAATATATTATTATTCATTCACTCTTTTTTTTTCATTTTTTATCTTTGACTTTTTTCCTTGTCATTCATTCTTTCTTTTGTTCTCTTCTCTTTCTGTACATTGAAATGCTCTCCTTTTCTCTTGTTTCTTACTTCTTCTTTCTATTTGTATTTTATTTCCATATTTCTTTACTCTGAGTTTAAATGTATTTCTTTATTTATTAATCTCTTTTTCTCTTACTTTCTTTCTTTATTTTTTTTAGCACTCATGTTCTTGATATAGACATGTTTTTCTTTATCTTAAACTGTTTGTTTGTGTTTTATTTTTCTGTTATTGCTAACAGTTTCCCAGTGGGGTGAAGCTGTAACCTTGTTTAAGTTTGTTTTTATTTTTCTTATCTTTCTGTTGAATAACAATGAGATTTTATTTATGGTATAATCATTCATTGACATATTCATTATCGTGATGGGCCTTATGACTCAGTGATTCGAGTCATTTGATTCAGTGATTTGACTCTTTTGAACAATTCACTCATGTGACTCAGTTCTACATCACAGTAAATGTACTGACTATATCTGTTACAGAATGAGCTGCAGGAAAAAGTTTGTGAACCCTCTGTTATCCGTAGGAACACTGTTATCAGTGTTTCTATTAATAACTCGCAATAATACAAACTCATTATTTTCTTTGTTTCTAATTCCTGGTCTCTTCCTGTCTTTTTCTTTTCACATTTCTTCCTTCTTGTTGCACTCTTACTTTTCTCACTTCTTTATTCTTTCTGTTTTTATTGTTTATTTCCACCACCTTTAAGTTGTTTCTCTTCTTTTTTTCTTACTGTATTTCCTTCTTTC
This sequence comes from Ancistrus triradiatus, assembly GCA_025084515.1. Classification (NCBI taxonomy): domain Eukaryota; kingdom Metazoa; phylum Chordata; class Actinopteri; order Siluriformes; family Loricariidae; genus Ancistrus; species Ancistrus triradiatus. The sequence goes on from JAJAGP010001012.1 coordinate 225,838, forward strand.
TTTTTTTACCCCCTATTGGTAATTCTTCCTTTTTCATCTTTCTTTACTTTCCTTATTCGTCTTCCCTCACTTGATTATTTATTCTTTGCTTAAACTTCTTTCCATTTTAATATCCTTCATTTCTGCTTTCTTTCCAGTTTTTCTTAATCTCTCTCCATCTTTCTTCCCTCACTTCATTCTGTATTCCAAAATTCATTTTTTTATTTTCTTTCTTTTACTTTAATGTAGTAGAACCACCACAGGTCCACCACCTGTCCACTATATGTCTACAACAGGTCCACTACATATTCACTTTAGGACCACCACAGGGCCACCACTAAACCCACAGACAGGGGACGTCAGATAAACATAACACTGAACCCATCAATTCGTTCACTGAGTCGCTTGTATGAATCACTTGTTGGTGATTCGCCCGTTGCTATGATTCACACACTGCTTGTGTTTCCATTATTAAACACGACTGAACTTTAGTAACACAGTCCCAGATGCACACTGCCACCCTGCTGCTGCACCGTGTGTGTGTTTGTGTGTGTGGTAAGTTTTGTGTGTAAAAAGCTGCTTTGCACAGTGAAAGAAACTTTTTGGCTGGCTTTAGAGATCGTGATGCTTTGTGTGATGTGATTCTGTAAGTGTGTTGCTCTGTTGCTGCGCCACTCTGTGTGTGTGTGTGTGTGTGTGTGTGTGTGTGTTTTTTTACTTTCCTTTTGATATTTAATTCCTTTTTCGTTCTTGATCTTTCAAATTTTGTTTTCTTTCCTTTCTAATGAATTTAGTATTTATTTTTTATTATCCCCTTTTCTTTATTTTTCTTTATAGATTTGTTTATTTCTAATTCTAATTCTAATGTATTCTTGTTTTCTATCTTTCTACTCTCTAGTTGATTTCTTTTTTCTATATTTATGAATGTATATATTTCTTCTCTTGTTTATATTTCATTCTTTTTTAAAGTTTATATGTTTTCAATTGTTTTTTTTTCCTTTCTGTATGATGTATTACATTTTCTATAATATTTACTTTAAATATCATCTTTATTTATTTAGAATTATATTTATCTTTGTTTTTATTACTACGTTTATTTCACTATCCATTCTTTTTCTTCCAACTCTTATTGGGGTTGTTTTTATTTTCTTTTCCAGTTTTTCTTTTTCATCCTTTTCTTATTTATTTATTTTTCTTTTTTTTGGGTGTTTTCTCTTTGTTTTCCCCTGTGTGTGTGTGTGTGTGTGTGTGTGTGTGTGTGTGTTTAGAGTAAATCTAATGCATTCCTGCTGCTTTTTGTCATAGGAGTGATTCCTATTGCTCACAAAAAGAATCGATTATTCTCAACAGGTTCAATTGACTCATTGAATCAGTTAGCTCCATATCCCAAGTGCTAGCAGGTCTTACGCGAGCTCTTATTAGAATGACTCCTAATTTAACCAGAAGGAGGACTCAGAGATGCTAAACACTGCAGAGCTACAGAAGCGTTCATAGAAAAGTATGAAGAAAGTAATTAAGCTAGCTAGCATGTAGACTGACTATATAATGTCACCATGGAAACCATGAATATACATGGAATAACACATGGAATAAGAATGATTTAAGAATAATTCATTCTAATAAGAACATGACCTAGATCCGGATTAGCATTTGGGATGAAGCTTAGATATCAATTGCCTGTAAAACAAAGAGTCAAATCACAGAAATGACTCTTTAGTTGAAGTGAATCAGGTTCAATCGGGGGAAAAGCGAATCTGATTCACTGAGTCGATTCCCTGGTGCTGAAGTGACCTTTAACCGAATGTTTCTCCCTCAGATCCGCTACAGGAAGGACAAGGTCCAGTCCAAACAGACTCCTACCTTTTCAGTCGTGTCTGGGGTGAAAGATCTGTCTAATGGGTGTGCCATCGCCGCTGCTGTGCACTTCTACTGCCCCCAGATCCTGCCCCTGGAGGGTAAGAGGACACGATTAAAAATGTGGTAACAGCAGTAAAGCTGATCCCACTGTATGGCCGTCTCATCCCATTGGAGATCAGGGGCCGGATTGACAAAAGCCTGCGAAAGAAAAACCTTGCGAAGGGTCTTAAGACAAACCCTAAGAAGTTCATATGAATGTTCTTACATGCAATTATCATAACTTAACACAAGCACTTAAAAAGTTCTCACATATACTCATTGACTCATTATCCTGCTGAATAATGCCAGTTGGAAGCCCTGACATAAGAGACAACAGATCTGTTAGTGTCCCTTGTATCACTACTAGCTACTAGGGGTGACCGACTGTTGTATGCGATGGCTCCCCAGATCAGCAGTTGGGGCAGTGTGTCACTCCACAGCAAGGGCAGTATTGAAGCGTCACCACAAGGCCTCAATACTCAAACCCGACTGTCATTGGATCCCAAACAGAACCTGGATTCATCACTAAAGACCATACGGTTCCAGTCCATAACAGTCCAGGTTTCTCGTTCACCACACCACTGCAAACGAAGGTGATGGTGGCTAGCTGCCAATGGCAGGACACGTAATGGGTGCCGTGACAACAAATTTCCTTCTGCTAAGCACCTGGAAATGGTCCGGGCAGAGACAGGGGTGTGAAGGTGCCCCCTGTGTCTGGATGGTGGATAACCAAACTGTGGGAGGTGCTCGTGCTTGTTGGCGGATCAGAAGATCCTCTCTACTGGGGGTCTGTCACTGCTCCCAACACCTTCTGACAGCTCGGTCAGAACGGCCCAGATGGAGGTGATTCATCAAAACCACCATCCTGCTTCTCTCAGTCAGCAATGATGCGCCTCAAAGTCTGTCAACGATTTCTCACCAAGAGGTACACCACCCAAAAGTAGCCGCTGAGAGCCTTTTTATGGGACAGCACTATAGAGGAAGCACATTTATGCCCTCTTGTGGTAAGACCCAGTATCTGGTCGGACCACAATTTAAATAAATAAAAAAATTAATTATTTCCTTAAGTTTTCTTAAGAAAAGCCCTGTCATTGTCTTATGTAGGCTATGTTCCATTTTACAGTGTACACATTTTGAATTTGTATTTCTTTGTAGTCATTTTCGTTATTTAGTTTATTCCCTCAGAGCAAAAACATCAAACCAAGCGGTCAAACAATTTCAATAAACCAGAAATAGAGGTGAAGATGGAAGAAATAGCCATATATTGCAAAACGTGTTCCATCCACTAAACTGTTTAAAGTTCAGGAAATTTAGATGTTTACCTCGAAGTGTGAGGCTATTGTAAGGTTAAGAAAACAGTTAAGAACAGAACGCTTTCAAAAATGCCACTGTTTCTTAGAGTTGTTCTTAAGAAAAGAGTCTAGAGAAAATAAGAATTTTTAAGAAGTTATTAAAAGAATTAAGTTAAGAAAAAACACACATTTAAGACGATTTTCTTTCTTAAGACGCTTTCGTGAATCCAGTACCTGAAGGTGCAAGTTATCATCGTTGTACTCAAGGCCAGGTCTGGTATAGCCTGCTATAGACTTTTGTTCTTGCACTGGCAGGTGCCACCTGAGCTTTCATAGTGGACCTGAAATCAAGAACTGTCTACTTTAACTGGTATCAACCCTAACTCTTGCCAAGACCAACGATATACGTTAGGTTGCCAATTCATCTTGGGGCATCACACACTCCCCTCACTCATTCACTCATAATTAAGGGTACTGTAGAGTAGCCCATCAGTGGCCAGTGCAGTAGAAGATGAAAGGCTTTGAACCCACAGGCTTCTGATTAGTAGCCACCACTTTGTTTATCTTTACTAGGAATAAATATCTGATGTAAGCTGATGCCTCTCTTGTCTTGTCTTGTTTCTAATCTCCCCATGTAGAGGTGTGTTTGAAGGACACCATGTCAGTAGCGGACAGTTTGTATAATCTTCAGTTGATCAGGGACTTTTGTAATGACCATCTGAACAGCCCCTGCCCCCTAGCACTGGAGGACCTTCTGTATGCCCCGCAAATATTACGGGTAATACATTTCTCACAATGACAATGATTTGATGCCTCAGGGCATGAAGATTGTATAACAGTTTGACCTCTGATCTCTAGGTAAACATCATGTGCTTGTTGTCGGAGCTGCTGGCAGTGTTTGAAGTGCAGAAACCAGACTTTGTCAAGCCAGTACACACTCTGGACCTTACCGGTATGTAGACGCTCCATGTACAGCTGGAACAATGGCCTGAATATTCGTGTGCCAAAGTAAAGGCTGGACTTCAGACATTACAGCAGGCTGGCCATTAAAGAAAGAGCAGCTACAGAAGTGTACCTTTCATTGTCATCTGAAGATTTTAACTATCACAAAGGAAACAAGACGACCAGTGTAACACTGTATGTCACTATTGGCCAGTTGTTGCAGAGGTGGATGGCAGCGACTTCTTCCAAGGTCCTTTTTGAACCTATGAAGGCTTGGAAAGTCTATGGAACAGAGTATAACCCAGACTTTACTAAACGTCAGGCCAGTTTCCATTTCTGCTCTGAAATACTTCTATCTTTCTGTTTTTAGATGTGTCAGGCTTGGAGGACTGTACCAGCCCCATCAATGGCAACAGGTAAGAAATCCCAGTTCGTTTTGTTGTAGTACAAACCATGATGAACCCTCAGTGTCATTAACCTTTTCCTCATACCCTCAATAAAAGACTATACGTGAGTATTTTTGTACTTTTTCTTAAGAACTTCTGTACTTCTTCTTCTTCTTCTTCTTCTTCTTTCGGCTTCTCCCTTTATCAGGGGTCGCCACAGCGAGTTAAAAGTTTCCACCTCTCCCTGTCCTCCACGTCCTCTACTCTCACCCCAACTCCCTGCATATCTTCATT
>JAJAGP010001012.1:230726-248472 GCA_025084515.1 Ancistrus triradiatus
AAATTATTATGAACTCGCATACTGTATTTGGCAAATGTTTTACACCGGATGCCCTTCCTGACGCAACCCTCACCATTTATCCGGGCTTGGGACCGGCACTAGAAATACCCTGTCTGAGCAAACTAGCGGCTGGTTTTTAAGAACTTCTGTACTTCTGCCACCAAATATCCTCATGATTGGTATCCTCATGATGCAGTGGAAGAAGCAAGCATAGAGCTTAGTTTAGGCTGAAAATACGCTATTTTGTTGAGTTGTGTTACATTACGTCTTGTTTTCTCCATAGTGGGTCAGCCTTCCTGTTGAAGCAGCCGCTGTTATCACTCTCATCTCCAGCATCATCTGGAGGAGGAACAGGTGAGGAATAAAGGCATGCCGGGGCCTGTAGTTCTATGAAAAGAGGATTAAGGTTCATATTCTGCGTGATTGGGCATGTTTGATTCGGTATTTTTGTTTGCTTCACGTTCAGAGGGTCGAGGCTGGAATAAGAAGCCACTCAGGTAAAATCCTGCTTTTGCATTATTGATGGAATTGTTTGTTTGATTATGAACATGAAATGACAAAACAAAGCTGTGTGATGTGCGAGGTTGACAGTTACTTACTGGAGCCCTGTTTAGAAGAACAAGATCTTACTCAAATTTTTGTCATTCCATCTCTCTCTCAGTCGTCCACTATCTGCCGTGGCCTTTAGCATTCCTTTCCCTCTCGACAGCGATGTGGACGTCGTCATGGGCAACCCTCTGTTCCGATCAGCCAGCACTGACAGCCTTACCAAGGTGACAAACCCTGTTTTGTACACGCCCCCTGAAGATCTGAGCAAGCTGATCGGTCATGCCCCGCTCGGGGAGTTGCCCGCCATCGAGGAGGGACTCCAGGTCATCCACACTGTCCGGAATGAACCACGTCAGCGACCCGAGGGGGCACCAGCAGGATTTTTCCTCCACTCCCCTGATGAGGATAAGTCGAGGCTGAGCAGCTCAGCACCGTGCCGTTCTGGGATGATGTACCGGCCAGTTGGAGCAGAAGGAGGTAAGCCAAGGAGGACAGCATTTGACTCGGCAGATTCGGACACGTCCAACCCAGGAACCCCTAGCAATGGCCCGAAAGGTGGCAATATGACAAGCTTTGCTGAGCGCAAAAAGAAACTTCCAGAGTCTCCAGTGAATTCCAGGGTCCAGGGGACAGAGCAGCCTTCAAGCCCCGGAATGATGAGCCCTGCCGGGTCAGCAGAAGCTCTGGAGCTGGGGGCCCGACTGGAGGAGAAACGGCGAGCCATCGAAGCACAGAAGAAGCGCATTGAGGCGATTTTTACCAAACACAGACAGAGACTTGGCAAGAGTGCCTTCCTTCAACTGCAGAGAGAACAGGGTGAAGGAGCGGGCGAAGCTAAGGAGGAGGGGGATTCACTCAGCCTAGATGAGAGGCTGACCCACATGGAGGAGGAGCTTCGAAAGGAAGAGGAACGAGAAGAGGAGAAAAAAGAAGGGGACAGCCACAATGACAAGAAAGTAGAAGACAAAAATGTGGAGAAAGATATCAAAGCCTTGCCCAAACTGGAGAAGCAGGTCACATTCTCTGTGGATCCAAAGAAGGAACCACCGTTGTTGGAATACAATGAGGCAGTGTCTAAGCTAAGCTCCACCTTGCAGGCTCTTCAGAGGGACATGCAGCGCTTAACAGAACAGCAGCAGAAGCTGATGGGAAAGAAAACCTCCATGCCTCCATCCACCAAAAAATTGCCTTCCAAAAAGACTCCGTCTCCTAGCAAGGCGTGGGTCATTCCCGCCAGTCCAAAAACCTCATCCATGTCCCCTTGTCTGTCACATGAATCCACCAGGGAACTTTCACCCTCAGGGTCGCCGTCACATTCGAGCAATCTCAAATCCCCCAAAACTTCCAAAACCACCCATCGTAAGCTACACACCAATTCCACTCCTCCTAAGAGCCCCAAACGACAGCATCCCAGTCGCCCCTCTGATCTTGGTTTCCAGCCACTCACCCGTGTCCTTTCACCCCTCCAGAGTGTCGACACGTTGCCCCACCTACGTCGGGTCTCACCTAGTCAGTGCCAGGTGCAGACAAGCTCCTCCCTTCGAATCGGTGGTCCCAAGACACCCCAAGAACACGAAACTGAACCCCAAACTTCATCAGCCCAGGAAAGTGCAGAGTCAGAAACTGGGTCCAGTGACGAACACACTCCTTTGTTCAAATTGGAATTGGAGAGTACTGAGCCTTCACTGCACCCTGCTGGTAAATATTTAAACCATTTTAGTAGTGTTATCGACAAGGAACTACACAGTATCTAAATAAAAGTTTCTCCTCCTTCTCCCAGCTGAGTGTATTGCAAGTGTCCATGGTGGAAGTAGCTCTGGAGCACCTTCTGAATGCTCGTTCCTGAGTGATATTCCAATCAGTACCTCTCAAAGGCTGGAGGATGGAGAAACGGATCAGGAGCAGCTTGATATTTTCTCTTCCGACTCCATGAGTGACCACATGGAGACCGAGAGCAGGGCAGGAATCAGCTTCTACCTTAAGGTCAGCTTGGGAATCATAGTAGACGCTATACTCATAATTTTATTAGCAATCACTTGAATAGGATTTTAAGTCTAACCTTAGGAAAATAAATTTAGAAAGAAGAAAGGGTGGAAGAAATGCAGGATGGAATGAGGCTTAGAAGCAAGGAGGGAAGGCAGGAAAGAAGTAAATTATATGATAGAAGGAAGGAAGGAACAAAGGAAAGAAGGTCAGCAGAAAGAAGGAAGGAAGGATGCAAGGAAAGAACATGGAAGGAAGGAAGGAAGGAAGGAACGAATGAACGAACAAGTGAACAAAAAAAGGAAGGAAGGAACAAGAGAAGAAAGGAAGATCAGAGGAAGGAAGGAAAAAATGAATGAGCAAACAAAGATGGGAAGACAAGAGGAAGAAAGAAATGAAGTGAGGAAGGAAAATCAAGGAAGGGGAGAGAGAAAAACTGAAAAAAAGAAAAAGAATACAGGAAAAGAAAAGAGTAAAACAAGATATGGCAATACAGGAATTCAGAAAGTAGAAAAGAAGGAAGAAGGGTAAGAAAGGAAACAAGGGACAAAGTCAAAAATCAAGGCAAGCAGGAGGAAAAAACAGGAAAGAATGAGGCACAAAGGATGCTTAGATGGAAACATCAGAAAGAAAGCAAAGCAGGAACTTCAGAAGTGAGTACTGAAATAAGAAATCAAGACAGAAGGGAAGAACAAGGGCAAAGGAACAAAGGATGGGAGGAAGGAGGAAATACAAAACGAAGTACATTCAGACAGAAAAATAAAACAAGGAGAAATAATATTTAGAAGGAAAGAAGGAGAATGAGGCAGACAGGATGGAAGACCTCCTTTAGAACAGAGAAAATAATACAGAAAAAATTAATCCAGCGAGAAAGAATGGAGGATGTTCAGAAGGAAGAAAAGGAAGAAAAGAAAAATGAAATTCAGGAAAGCAAAAAATAGACAGTACACAAGGAAGGCAAGAGGGTAGGAAGAAAAGGGGGCAAACCTAAACCGAAATGTGTGTGTAGGAGGAGGGTCTGTCAGAGGAAGAGATGGCTCTGAAGAGAGCTCTGCTTTTGGAGCGACAGCAGAGACGAGCTGAGGAGCTCAAGAGACGACGTGAGGAACAGGAGCAGGACAACAGGTAAAAGCTACACACACACACACACACACACACACACACACACACACACACACACACACACAGTGAGAACTACACACTCTAAACAGCTCTGCTTTTCCCCCGACAGTCGGCCATCTTCCACAGACACTCTTCGCTCCTCTGTGACTCCGCCCCTTTCTCAGTCTCTGCCCACCACTCATGTCCCTCCCCCATCATCTCAGCCCATGCCCGTCGCACAGGCTCCTTCCACACCACCTCATGCCACACCCCCAGGCACACCACAAAGGCGGGGCACCTTCACCAAGGCAGAGTATGAGCGTAGGCACCAGCTGAAGATCATGGCCGACCTGGAGAAGGTCTTGAAACAGAAACCAGCACAGCGTGGTAGCAAGAAACAGCACAAACACTCACCACGCAAAGACAAACCAGGTAATGACACTGAAGTTTGGGCATCTTGGGCGAAAGACTCCTCAGCTTTGGCAAAGGAAGCCTGAACCATCAAAATTTATCAAAGGAGCTTGGGGGATAGTAAACCATTTTTGCACAAAACAAGCTTGTGCAATTTAAGTGAAAAGATTTAGCTGGGAAGAAGAAGCTTGGACAAAGAAAGCCTCTGATTTGGCAAAAAAATTCCAACTTGGGCAAGAGAAACCCCAGCATGGGCAAGATTATCCTCTACTTGAACAAACAAAGCCCTAATGTGGGCAGATGAACCATAGATAAAAGCAAAAGAAGCATTGACTTGCAAGAACATAGGCCTCCATTTAGGTACCTGAACCTTCAGTGCAGGAGAAAGACAGTTCTGTTTTGACGAAGGAAGTCTCAGGGTTAACGGTTGAAACTCAAGTGACAAGTCTCAGGTTTAGGGGTCAGAAGCTGCAGACTGGGCAAAAGAAGTCCTACCCTGGGCAAAAAACACAAGTTGCAAAAATGTCACTTAGAGATTGTAAGATAGCCTGGGAACAAGAAACCTCAGATTGAGCTAAATTGGCTCCAGTTTGGGCAAATGAGTTCTTGACTTGGGCAAAACTAAGGGTTATGGAAACTGGGGTTGAGATAATGAGCCCCCAGGTTTGGTGAAAGATTCTTCAGCTTTTTCAAATGATGCCTCAACTCCCAGCATGGGTGAAAGGAGCTTAGGGGAAACCAACTCTTCTTGGGAAAAAACAGTTTGGGCAATTTATGTTTTAGTTGGCCAAAAGAAGCTTGAGCAAAACAAGTATTAACTTGGGCAAAGAAAACGTCTGCTTAGAAAACATCCCATCTTTGGCTAAATAAACCATCATGGGCAGAATAAATCTCTACTTTATACAAAAGAATTAATATTGTTTTGCCCAAAAGAAGCCTCCATTCATGGAGCTGAACCTTTAGCTCAGGAGAAAGACACTTCTGTTTTGACAAAGGAAGTCTCAGCGTTGGTGGAACATCAACTCAGCTCAGTGAAACATGCCTGATGTTAAGGGCTCAGGAGCTGCAGATTGGCCAAAAGAAGTCCCAAACTTGGCAGAAAAGCACAGAATAGGCAAATGAGACTTAGGAATGTAAGATTGGCTCCAATTTAAGGGTAATGGGCTTAGGTTGGGGGAAAAAAGCCTAGGGTTGGGATAATGAACCCCCAGCTTGGTTGACAGAAGGTGGTGGGTCTTCATCCAGGCTGTACAGTTGTACTAATTTACTTTTACATACTTACTGGCTACCATTAAACCTATAAACCAGATTAAAATGTATTTTGCTTATTCACCTTTAGCTGAACAGCAGAAACCAGTCCAGCCCAACGGCCCCCTGCTGTCCAACAAACCCAACAGGTACCCCAAACTACCCCTCTTCCTGTGTTACAGTACAGCTATATATTGCCATCCATTTTAAGCTGTCATTTTCCTTTTCTCTGCACCCAGTGTGTCTGGCTCTCCCTCAAAGCTGATGTCACCGGGCCGGCCATCCAATCAGAATGGAGAGAAGGACTGTGAGAATGGATCCAATGACTCGTCTCCAGCATCGCTCCTAGAGTTCACGGGTAAGGGCACATACTCGCTGGTTTATTCCCCAATTATCCTGATCCCTTACCCTGATCAGGTTGTGGTGGGGGGGAGAATGGCCCCTGTACCACAATTCATTATGTGCAGGCAAAAATGCCCCCTGGCAAGGTTGTAATGTCACATTTATAATGGGTTACTCCCCATAAATGGTTGGTAAATAGTTGGTGAAGACTGTGGTTCTGATTTGGGGTTGTAAAAATTGTTTGGCTGTTTTCAGGTCCAAAACTGTTCAAGGAGCCGAGTTTTAAATCCAACAAGTTCATCATCCATAACGCTCTGTCACGCTGCTGCCTAGCGGGAAAAGTCAACGAGGGTCAGAAGAACAAGATCGTCGAGGTACAACGACAATCGCAATTAGGTTCAACATAGCAGATCCATCCTCGTAACCTCCCCTCTTGTTACAGGAAATGGAGAAAAGCTCAGCCAATCACTTCTTGATCCTCCTCCGTGACTCCAGCTGTCAGTTCCGAGCCATCTACACCCTGGATGGCCAGTCGGACGAAATGCAGCGTCTGTGCGGCGTCGGGCCGCGTGCCATCCCCTGCTCCGCCGTGGAGGCCATCTACAAGTACAACTCAGACAGGAAGCAGTTCAGCGCCCTGCCGTCTCGCACCGTGAGCATGAGCGTGGACGCCTTCACCATTCCTGCACAGCTATGGCAAACCAAGAAACAGAGCACGCCCAAAAAAGCCGCCACGCCCAAATAGAAAAGGCTTGGCTTAATTAACCAGACTGATCGCACTGACCTGAATAAAAGACGGAGAAGCATGGGATTGACTTACATCTGCAGATTAAACTCAGAAATCCATTATTTATTACGTTTAGATTTACAGTATTAGTAGATGCCAATTGGGATTTGAACCCTGGACCATATGGGCCCGGTTTTTCAAAAGATATCATACAAGATTATAGCAATCTAGTTGGATTAAACTTGGATTATTATTATTTTTTTTTTTCAGAAAGGATAAGCCTGGATTCTCTGGATAAGATTTGGCTCTGGATTTCATAATCCAATTGACCCTTGATAAAGGAATAAATGCTTCCAGTAAAAACCTAGAATAGCTTTTATACCATATAACAGGATTATGTTTATTCAACATTGAGAGCTGGATTAAATCTGGATTGACCCAAAATAAAAATTCACACACTTACTAAGCCATACCTTAATCTTACATTGTGTAAGAAAAGTGTGTCTGAATTAGCTGATCATCACATAATCAACAAACAGAATATAAACAGATTATTGTTCTGTTAACTAGGACTTCACATAACGCAAATCTAATTTAGCACACTTCTTTAAGTGATTGCGTATTTCAAAATGTTAGCAAAACTTAACACTTTGTTTGGGTTTTACAGAAACGTCAGTCCAGTGAAAGCTATTAAAATTTCACATTTTCTACGTACTGAAAGTACACTTTAGAAGACAGAAAATAAATATAAATGCAAACAAGCAGTCAGCTGGAAGTCTTTAGTTTTCACCCGAAAAATCCCAGCTTCTTTTATTTTGTTTTAAGAAGGGAAATTCATAATTTAGTCTCCTAACGATCTTTTTTTCATTAACACACAAATGCTATAATGTCTTTTGTCCAGCAGTTGGGCACATTAAAAGCACAGAACGATCCAGATTTATTAATACCATCCTATGATATCCCACATCCCAGCTTTATCCAGTCTGAAAATAAATGGGTCATAATCTGTGAGATTAGATTGATCCTGGATTGGAAATCTTGGGGATTTGATTATCCGGAAAATGTGGATCAGGATTAAAAGCTTTGAAAAATCGGCCCCTGTTGTCCATAGTCCAGTACCTTACACCACAGACCTTCATTAGTCAGCTGATTGAGTTTAATAAATCTTAGAACTCCTTATCAGAACCCGTTTATATTCCAGCTGAAAACAAACCGGAAGAAACACGCACTGTTTTACCACCACACGAATGGAGCTGGTTGTTCGTCTTTGGAAGATTAAACCGTTGTGCATGATTTAATATTAATCCGTCCTTTAGAGTTACACAGAGTTGCTGCTTAACTCTCACTTTGGCCTTAAAATCAGCACTCGGAGGGCTTACGACGTTTGGTGCAGAGCTCAAAGGAGGTTTGGACTGTACGCAGGAAACCGGGTTCCTCAAATATTGGTCATGATATGACACTCTTTCGATATGTCACTCCTGGTTAGACCGGAATGTGCTCAGGAGTTTAAAGGTTTGAGGACGGATCTTTCGTTTCTCCTCCTGGGAAGAGGAAACCCAGTACAGTACATTAAACTCTCCGAACGACATTCTGTTAACAATACTGAAAGGTTTGGGAAGGTGGAGATTTTGGTAAACCATCCTGAGAAATGTTTTGATAACAACAATGCCGTTGGTTAAACGTTAAACACACTGACAGGTACAAAAACGGATTAAAAAGTGCCAATATTACAGTATAAATAATCCACAGTTAAAATGATGGTTTAAACCTTTCCCCACCTGCAAGGAATAAACAAACCCCACCATTTCGAAGAGGATCTGTTGTCCGTCTTTCTGATATTTCACTTATGTCTTAATCTTAGTCATCTGGGTGTACTTGTGTACAAGGAGCTGTTATGGGATCTCCTGCTAAAGTACAAACTTAACTCTGACACGTTCTGTGAGTGTAATAATAAAAAGGAGCAAATATGAGCGTTTCTGCTTTATTATGTATTTCGGAATAAAGTGCAACAGCCATTTTAAAGCTTTCAGATTTTACACAGCAGCAGAACGAACATTAGCGTCTGTTTCCCGGACAAAACCAGTGGCTCAGCGCTCAGAGATAAGAAAAATAACACAAGTAACCGCGAATATAAAGCACAATAAACACGAGAGCAGCTCAGGGATGCCTGATGTTACAGATTGGCTCTTATCCTCCATTTTATACTAATTATTGGTGTTCGTATACCGTCGCTTTATTGAATGAATAATTTAAATATTTCACCGCGTTTGGTTCGGATGAATCAGTCTGAAGATGGTAATGTTTAGCGCTCATTAATATCCAGAACACAATTAGTAGGCTAAATTAAACCATTCCGCTTGTGCCGTTGTTGAAGCTTCTTCTCCTCTTCAGGGTCTCCAGAGAAGAAAAGAAGAAAAATAGATAGAGATTATCAACAGAATAAACTTAATCCTCATATAAATAACTCTATATTATAAATCATTACCGTTTAAACTCTTTTACTTTTATTATTAAGCAGCAGCAGCGGTAACAGAAGCGCGGGAGTTCAATGTAGTATTAGATGTAGTAGCCTGAATGGGCCTCTGGGTGGCACTACTGCACACCGGTTCACCTTCTACCACATACCACACCTCATTATGCCTGTTTAAGAGCTTCAGAGGACTGTACACACACACACACACACACACACACACACACACCAGAGACAGAAACATACAGGTCATTAAGAGTTCATATTTTATTTGTGTGTGTGTGTGTGTGTGTGTGTGTACCTGTCGTAGCCCAGAGCGTAGTGGTACGTGTGGTTGTAGTTAGCACTGACGCGCTGCAGCTCTTTGGTTAGCAGATGTATGTGCAGTCTGGAGGTGATGGAGAGCATCCATCCACCATACGACTTCACGTACACATCCATCTCAGGCATGAGTGTAAAGTACAGCTACACACACACACACACACACACACACACACACACACACACAGTGGTGCTTGAAAGTTTGTGAACCCTTTAGAATTTTCTATATTTCTGCATAAATATGACCTAAAACATCATCAGATTTTCACACAAGTCCTAAAAGTAGATAAAGAGAACCCAGTTACACAAATGAGACGAAAATACTATACTTGGTCATTTATTTATTTATTGAGGAAAATATGTTGGTGGGTTTCCTCACATTAGCTGCTCGCTTCAGCTCCTTCCACAACATTTCCATTGGATTAAGGTCAGGACTTTGACTTGGCCATTCCACAACATGAACTTTATTCTTCTGTAACCATTCTTTGGTAGAACAGCTTGTGTGCTTAGGGTCGGTGTCTTGCTGCATGACCCACCTTCTCTTGAGATTCAGTTCATGGACAGATGTCCTGACATTTTCCTTTAGGATTCTCTGATATCATTCAGAATTCATTGTTCCATCAATGATGGCAAGCCGTCCTGCCCAGATGCAGCAAAACAGGCCCAAACCATGATACTACCACCCCGATGTTTCACAGATGGGATAAGGTTCTTATGCTGGAATGCAGTGTTTTCCTTTCTCCAAACATAACGCTTTTCTTTTAAACCAAAAAGTTTCTATTGGTCTCATAAGTCACAAAACATTCCTTCCAATAGCCTTCTGTCTCCGCCACATGATCTTTAGCAAACTGGCAACGAAGCATCAAATTTCTGTTTTGGAGAGCAAGATGAGCTTTCTTCCTTGTAACCCTGCCAGCCACCATTGGTGTTCTTCTGAATGGTGGACCTCATGACATTACATAGCCATGTGAGAGATGGCCTCAGTTTCTTAGAAGTTCCCCTGGGGTCCTTTGTTGACCTTTCAACCACTTATTACACGTGCTGTCGCTCATTGGAGTGATCTTTGTTGCGTCGGCCACTCCTGGGGAGCTAAACACAATTGGTCTTGCTGAATTTCCTCCATTTGTACACAATCTGTCTGACTGTGGATGGGTGGAGTCCAAACTCTTTAGAGATGGTTTGTAACCTTTTCCAGCCTGATGAGCATCAGCAACTCTTTTTCTGAGCTCCTCAGAAATCTCCTTTGTTCGTACCATGATACACTTCCACAAACATGTGTTGTGAAGAGCAAACTTTGATAGATCCCTGTTCTTTAAATAAAACAGGGTGCCCACTCACACCTGATTGGCATCCCATTGATTGAAAACACCTGACTCTAATTTCACCTTCCAATTAACTTCTAATCCTAGAGGTTCACATACCTTTTGCCACTCACTAATATGTAATATTGGATCATTTTCCTCAGTAAATAAATGACCAAGTATAATATGTTTTGTCTTATTTGTTTAACTGGGTTCTCTTTATCTACTTTTAGGACTTTAGGTCATTTATGCAGAAATATAGAAAATTCTAAAGGGTTCACAAACTTTCAAGCACCACTGTACACATACTTTTACACTCCAGCATGAGTGTAAAAGAACAGCTAAAAAGTACAATACAGAGGGTAGAAGTACAGTATCGAGAGCCTGGCCATATTATTATATTCTAGGTGAATTTAGGAGTTTAATGTCCCAACCTTATTACAGGTGGGTTTAAGGGTATATTAAGCAGCTGAGCTTATTACAGGTGAGTTCATGTTTTAACTGACATTCTGACCTTATTACAGGTGGGTGCAGGTGTTATTGAGCTCCTGACCTTATTGCAGGTGGGTTTACGAGTAGCCTGACCTTATTATAATTGGGTTTAAACGTTTATTGGGCACCTCACCTTATTTTTTTTTAGGTGGGTTTCGGAGCCCACACTTATTACAGGTGGGTTTAGGTTATTAATTTCCTGACCTTATTACAAGTGGGTCTAGGATTTTATTACACACCTGACCTTACAGAGAATCTGACCTTGTTACAGGTGGGTTTAGGAGTGTATTGAGATATCTACCTTGTTACAGGTGGGTTTAGGAGTGTACTGAGATATCTACCTTGTTACAGATGGGTTTAATAGTTTTATTTAGCACATGACCTTATTACAGGTGGATTTAGCAGTTTGAGTGCAAACTTATTACAGGTGGGTTTAGGTGTTATTGAGCTTCTGACCTTATTACAGGTGGGTTTAAGAGTTTATTGCGCTCCTGACCGTAATAAGGGTGGGATCATGTGTTAATTGACATCCTGACCTCGTCATTGGTGGATTTAAGAATTTATTGAGAGCTGGACCTTATTATGGGTGGGTTCACGTGTTAATTGCATGCCTGAACTTATTGCAGGTGGATATAAGAGTTTATTGAGATCCTGACCTCATTACAAGTGGGTTTGTTTGTTAATTGAGCTCTTAACCTTGTTACAGGTGGGTTTAGGAGTATATTAGATGACAGATTATTACAGGTGGGTTTTGGGTTTTATTGAGAACCTGACTTAATTACAGGTAGATTTAGAAGCCCAAACGTATTACATGTGAGTTTAGGAGTTTTCTGAGCGTCTGACCTTATTACAGGTGGGTTAAAGAGTTTATTAAGATCCTGGCCTTATTACACGTGGGCTCACGAGTTAATTGAGATCCTGACCTTGTCATTGGTGGGTTTAGGGGGTGGATGGTTCTGGAAGGCTAAAGGAAGCAGGAAGCTCAGGGTGTATAAAGCAGGTTCCCACATGTGAGTCTCTTCTGGGACCAGAACCATCACCGGAGCAGTCATCTCCATCTGCATACCTACAACAACAATAAGGACAACAACGAGTCAAATCAAATTCATTCACACGCCAATGATTCTGTTCTTCCTACATGAATCCAATATGTACACTTATAGACACACCCCATTTCCATATATGGAATGATTGACAGGTGGTAGGACCTTATGATTCAGACCTGCTTCATTAGCTCCGGTGATGTACTGGTAAAGGCGTCTGAAGGCCATCGCTGCCCCTACTCCCATAAAATACGCTTCAGCATCCGTCGATACCCAGTGGGTAGGAGAGTAATGACGAACCTACACACACACACACACACACACACACACACAGAAATGCTAATGCTAAATACACTCTCATCTCTTTATCATCAGTATCAGAGGATGTGTGTGAGCTCACCTCATATTCACCGGTGCTGCAGATCAGATCGAACTGCAAACACTCTTTAGATTCAGTGCAGTAACTGCTGGAGGAGTTACTGAGCCTAGGAGAACACACACACACACACACACACACACACACACACACACACACACTTAGCAGGAACACATTCACTAAGTTGCCTGGGAGAACAAGTTTGGAGTAATATTGCAAGAATTTTACCCAATGCCACCCTCAGAGTGCACCATCACAACCAGGGCTAAAAACCAGCAGAGAAGAAACCTACACACACACACACACACACACACACACACGTAAGAAACATCAAGAACCTCCAACACTCTTTATAAAGTTTACATGAGTTGGACACAAATAGACTCACAGACACTCACACAGGTGACACAAAGACACAAAGAAAAACACACCACAAAAAGCACAACACAAAAGCAGACACGGAGAGGCATAGGGAGGTACACACACACAGATAGGCACAGAGATGCACAACGAGATGCAGAGAGACACTGACACATGCAGATAAACACACAGGGAGACAAAGCGAGACAAAGAGATAGAAACACGGACACACACACACAAAGACAAACACAGATGTACACAGAGACACATATACACAGGAATACTCAGAAACACAGACACACACTCATAGATACAGGGAGACACTGACAAGCATAAAAACACACAGGGGGACAGAGGAATGAGCATAGATACACCCTGAGACACAGGAAAACACATGGGGAGAAAAAGAGACACACACAGGATTACACGGAGGCAGATAGAGACACACTGAGAAACACCAAGAAACAAAGACATACAAACAAAGACACAATGACAAACACACAGACGAACACAGAGGCGCTGACAGACACACAGAAATACACACAGGGAAACAGAGAGACAAAAGAGACACACACCCAGGACAAAAAGAGAAACACATTACACACACACACGTGTGTTATTCTATATTACTGATATTTTAGAAGGTTTAATTCATTCAGTCCATACTGGTCACGTGATCTGATTCTCAGTATCAGGGATCAGTAATACTTTTGGATGACAGAGGGTTTAGGGCTAAATCTGCAGCATCACGTCTACAGTGCAGGTTTCCTGCTGCAGTGCGCAGAAACACACACACACACACACAGTTTCAGCGTTTAAACTGACGCAGTTTAAGATATTATCCTCTAAAGCGCCTCAGACGATCCCTGCTAATTCTAGAAGAGTTCTAAGAAGTTAAACAGTTGCTCAGAATTAAGGCCAGACTTTTATTAGGTTTAGGAATAGTTCCTGGTCAGGACTGACCTTAAATCCTTCACAAAACGCTTAAACAAAAGGAAATAAACTGATTATGCAGATGCGTGCGCGTTCACGGAGCAGTTCGTTTTCCTGCAATAAAACACGATCCACTCAGAGAAAGCTGAAGAGCCTAAAACACTCACATGTCTGCAGTTCCGGCGATGATGATCAAGATCTGATGAAGAGGAGGCGCGTCCACAGGGTCCAGGTCAGTGCGCGTTCATGCGCGCTCCCGACAGAAACAGCAGTAGGCAGTTGATTTTGTAAGTGATGATAACGCTAAAGTGTGGATTTCACGTTATATACACGATACACACATAAAAAAGAAAATAAATAAATAAATAAAAACACCGAGAAGGAGTTGTTGGAATTGAATGAATCTTTATTTGTATGAATGTAGTGATGTTACATGTAAGTGATTACAATATTCGAGAGAAAGAATGAGTTTATTCGGGAAAACTGTACAATTTAACTTAAAGGAGGCTCTAGTTACCCTGTTAGGCCGCCTCTAGCCTGGATACAAGATACGGTTGATAGAGGTATACAGTATGTTCTGTATGGTATCCTGTGGTACATTTACCCACAGATGCTACAGCTGGACCTGTGTAGATCCTGCACACTCACAGCTGGTCCCATAAACGCTCAGTTGGTGATAAATCTGGCAACCAGGCAGACCAAGGACGTGTTACAATCTGGTGGAGACATTCCTGTCAAACCCTTGCTGTGTGTGATGAGCATTATCCTGCTGAAAAATGCCAGTTGGAAGCCCTGCCATGAGAAGCATCACACATGCGCATACTGCTGAGCTGTTAGTGTCCCTCGTATCACTACTAGGATTGACTCACTGTCGTAGTTGATGGCTCCCCAGATCATCACACCAGCAGTTGGGGCTGTGTCGCTCCACAGCAAATTCAGGATTGATGTGTCACCACCAGGCCTCCACACTCGAACCCGACCATCATCAGATCCCAAACAGAACCTGGATTCATCACTGAAGACGATTCAGTCTGGGTTTCTCGTTCACGATACCACTTCAAACGAAGGTGATGGTGGCTGGCTGTCAATGGCAGGACACGTAATGGGCACCATGACAACAAATTTCCTTCTGCTAAGCCCCTGGAAATGGTCCGAGCAGAGACAGGGGTGTGTAGGTGCCCCCTGTGTCTGGATGGTGGGCATAATGTCTGTCAGCTGGGCAAAATGTCTTCAAGTGTAAAGTCATACGTTCCCTCAACAACACTACCCAAAGGTAGCCACTCAGAGCCTTTTTATAGCACAGCGCTATAGGGGAAGCAATTTTATGCCCTTTTATGGCAAGACCCAGTGTCGAAGAGCACACCTGTAAACTTAACTGCTGTGAAGGAACCTGAGACTCTCGCTACAATCTGAAGTATGGAAACGTGAAGTTGTTTTATTAGCTCTGAGATCACAGCAAAAAAAAAAAAAAAACAACCACATTATGGCTTCTGGGAATAATTTGTTATTAATACACATAAAACTAGAAACATGCCAGATCATTAAATAATAATAAATCATAAAGAATACAGAAGAAACTGGGGATTAAACGAACAGTTCAGTTCATCCTGTCACAATCACGAGGCTGGTCAGAAATCACGGAGTACTAAGGGTGTAGCGATACGATATGATACGATATGCAATATAAAATGCACACTAGGAAATAAGGTGCAGATTAATTGAGGGAATTTAAAGAGTAACTTATAGAGCTGTAAACATTCATAGATAAACCGAAAATTCTGTCAACAACATCAACAAAATATAGTACTAATATCTAACATGCTAGCCCACAACTGCACAGACATGATTGTCTGTGTCTGAGGAAGATGAGGTCAACTGGTGGATCAACAGTGCCCCCTGCTGGCCCCACAGCGGACTGGCACCCTGTTTTCCAGGACCCTGACTTGACAGAACTTGGAAAACTACTACTGATAACAATAGTAAACAAAGCTCCCTCTACAGGCTGAATTCTGTACTGCATGTAAAGTCGCTCTCCCATTTAGGATGCCTTAAAGGGGGCTGGGCCACTGACATCACAAAGATGAAACAGCATCAGCCCCGCCCCCACCCGCTTAGAGGTTGAACCTATGAGCGCGGCTAAAGTTTAGGTTCGATCCCATTTCCGAACCTGAACACCTCCTGTACCCAGTCATCCCCCATTTCCAAACCCCAGCACCCCCTGTACCCAATCGCCTTCCATTTCTATCCACTCTCTCCAATTATCCCCGAGCTCCCTAACCAAAACAACCCCTGTACCGATTCAGCCCAGATTTCCAAACCCCAGCACCCCCTTTACCCAATCAGCCCCCCTTTCCTAACACCAACACCCCTGTAGATGATGATCTAAGCTCACTGTGACTTTTATCAATAATTACATGAACATTAATACGGGAATCAGATTAAATTTTGACCTGAACTGTTCTTTTAATCGCGTAAATGATTTAAATCTTTGGAATTGCACAGACAAGAAAGGAAACATCAAACAAAAGCAGTACTACGGCTGATGATGACAATGATGAAGATGTACAAATTAAGTATTCACGCATAGGAGAGGAAAAAAAAAGTGAAGGAGTGGAAGTGCCCTTCAATTACACCTCATAAGGGCTCATTTTAATTTCCTTATAAGGAAAAGGTCCATAATCTATCTCTCTCTCTCTCTCTCTCTCTCTCTCTCACACACACACACACACACACACACACACACACACACACGCACACACGCACGCAAACCCCAAACAGCACTCCAAAAAGCTTCGCTTCGTCGCGTTCTCGCCCCTCCTCTTGCATAGCTGGGGCCATAGTTAAAACAACTACAGACGGAATGGCTGGAGGAAAGGGGCGGTTAAACAGTCTAGGCTCCTCCCCCTGCTGTGTGGTCATCACAACGCCGACTCTCTCTGTCTCTCTCGACCGTTTGACGTCTTCTTCACTTTGGACACGCCCTCCAAGGCTCCCGACTCCGTCACCCTGCCCAGAGAAAAAGCAGTTCTTACACAAAGGGGG
Source organism: Ancistrus triradiatus (assembly GCA_025084515.1). Taxonomy (NCBI): domain Eukaryota; kingdom Metazoa; phylum Chordata; class Actinopteri; order Siluriformes; family Loricariidae; genus Ancistrus; species Ancistrus triradiatus. The sequence continues at coordinate 247,426 of JAJAGP010001012.1, forward strand.
TGATGGGGTTTTAGGAAAGGGGGGATAATTAGGTACAAAGGGTGCTGAGGGTTAGGAACTGGAGGGTGTTGGGGTTTAGGAACTAGGGGACCGACTGGGTACAGGGGTTTTACACTTACACTTCGTCCATCTCGAGATCCTCCTCATCCTGAGGAAGCTGGAGATAGGGATTGTTAGACGCTGGCCTGAACTTAAACCCTGTCAGCACGAAGAACACCAGAGTGGAGATCTCTATCAGGAACTAGAGCCAGAACCAAAGACAGAATACAATCATTAGTCTGGTGCTTTTATTTTAAATAACCCTCTGATAATAAAGGAGTCTAACCTCTTGGCACCACTGCCACTGGAACGGCACTGTGACCCTCAGCAGGATAGCGATGATCCTCGTGAAGTAGATATAACACACAATCTACACACACACACACACACACACACACACACACACACACACACACACACACACACACAGTGTTAACCTGAGCCAGTTCACAGGTTTGTTTATATACACCGGGCTCCAGGTCCACTCACCATCACGTAATAATGCCTGAACAGCTTCAGCTTCTCCAGATTCATGGCAGCTGCACAACACCAACACTGATTACAACGTGCTACGCTGTGGCTTTAATCATTAAAACGTGCTGGTGAGTACAGCTCTCACCTTTGCCGTCGGTGGTGGAAGCTTCCTGCAGGTGTCGAATGGACCTGTAGGAACACAATATGAGATGAGAACTACACAAACACACACACACACACACACACACACACACACACACACACACACACACAACGTAGCAGCACACAGAACAACAGCATGTCTGAAGAGTAGCTGTAACTCATGTGTGCATGAGTGTAGAAAAATGAGGGACGGGATGTTATGGTCCCAGAGAAACGAGCAAGGGGAGTCACAGCTACAGAGTGTCGAGGCAGGGGGAGTCACGGCCCCCTGGAACGAGGAGGCAGGGGGAGTCACGGCCCCCTGGAACGAGGAGGCAGGGGGAGTCACGGCCCCCTGGAACGAGGAGGCAGGGGGAGTCACGGCCCCCTGGA